>VDFB02120426.1:0-23783 GCA_007258455.2 Sequoia sempervirens | reverse complement strand
TTATCTTGTAAAGGGTTTTGGGGCCCCTTCAAAACCTATTTTCCTATAATAAAAAACAATTGAAACTCTTTTATTTACATAAAAATTGTTTTATTTATTATAAATGAAGACAAATTTAATTGAATCTATTTTGTTTATTTTATTTTTTGAAAGATCCATCATTCATTATTTTGGGGATTTTTAATTATTTTATTTTTATTTTAAAATTTGTAATATATTATGTTGGTTATGTTAGTGGTAGTATACTAATAAATATTAAAATAAATAATGCCTATATCATCTTTTATTTATCTTTACATATTTATGTATTTGTGAATCTATTAATTATTTTAGATAAATTTAAAAATGAATATTCATATACAAAATATAATAACTATTACGTAAGCTCTCCACATGCTACATATACAATATAAAGTTAAAGTAAATAATTTGTTTTGGTTTAATTTTTTGAAATTTTGATCATGATTTAAATGATTTATATAAATTTTATCTATATATAGATAAAATAAAATAATTCTTAATAAAAATTTAAAATTAATGTGTCCATATATGCATGTACTAAAAAAAATAGTTCAAAAATAAAATAAAATAACTCTTAAGCAAATAAAATGGAATGAAATACATTTCTTGACATTTTTAAATAGATGTATTTAAGATGTCTATAATGTTTATTATTAATATTATTTTTATTATTAAATATTAATTATTCGACATGTAAAGTGCTATCAAATCTAAGTTAAGATATTTTTATGTACACAATCATGTCATGAGACTCCTTATTGTCACTATAAAATGCCTCTCAAAATAATTAGTATATTCTTATTTATATAATTGAATTTGTTTATAAAATGCATGCAAACTCTGACTACATAATTAATAAATAAAGAGAGCTACCCTCATTGGTAGCGGTTCATAAAAAAAATGCAAACATTAAGTCATGGTTCTTTTGTGCTAATGGTAAATTATATATGTTGCTTTAATTTTTAATTTTAATATTTTTACTTATAATTCAAAAAATATACATTTCAATTTCCTAATGAAGAGACATGTTGTAATAGAAAAATAACATAATAACATTTAGAAACCCAAATAAGCGATGGTTTAAAATTTAATTTTGTTGGTACCTCACAAGGAAATTCAAGCAACGCTTATATGTTGATGTGAATGACATTATCATCTAGGAAATTTATCCTCTTTTTCTATAAATCTCTTAGTCACACTTTTAATATATTTTTAAAGATAGGATACGATTGAGAGGTTTTCAAATTGCTAAAGGGATATAAATGGAGTGAAATCATTTTGGAAGTGGACTAAAAAATCACCAAATTCATGCTCAATGATGGATGTAACCATTGAAAATTAAGAAAAAAGATTGAAGAAAACAAATTTTGGGGGATAAAATCAAGACTGTAAATTTTAATAACATTAAAAGAATTGGAAATAGAGTGATTGTTTATTTGTCTAATCTAGATGTTGAGATGGTTGACACTTTGGTTGCAATCTTCCCATTTCCTATCCTATTAACATCCTCCATATCTCAACTATTTAATAGATCTCAATGTATTCCTAACATTGTGAGAGGTTGTTATGTATTCTTTGTCTCTCCCAACTAAGATGAGCCTCTCTCACCTTTGTTTCCTTAGCTCCCTCATTTTTTACAACTCCTCCAAGTATGACACCCAATTAGAAGATTATACTTATAATAATTTAACTCCCAAAACCTTTTCTCTCCACACATGGCAGATTTCTTCCAAGGTGGTCAAGGTTTGTGTAAGAACCCTAATTCTCTCCAAAATTGAAACTCTGTGCTTCTGACGAAAGTTTTCTAAATGTGTTTATGTTTTCTTGGTTTTTGCTTCTTCTTTTTTGTGTTTTTGATATGATAATGCAAAAAATGACAAATGCATAGAATTCACAATGTTGGAAATAAAATGCTCAACAAGAAGGTAAAGCAACTACAAAGAAAAATGTTGCAAAAGATATCTTTATTCTCAATAGATAATATTATTTGTCTCTTACACAAAAAGGGCATACCCGGAAATGAAGATAGATTATTATATCAGAAATCTGAGTTGCTGCCAGCAATAAATATGACTGATGAAAAGCTCTATTTGCTGCAAACAAATACTTCACCTTAAAAACTTTATCAAACATTCTCATTAATGGAGCCACCCATGATGAAGAGGAAATACCCCAAAAAGACAAGGTGTTTCAAGCTTCAAGTTCACACACCTAGGGTTTGATGCTGGTATAGCTAGAACTGCAGGTTGTACGACCTTGGGATGCCAAATAAATAATGTAAAGAGTGACCTTAATGATGTTTGATCTTCTCACAAGAAATTTGCTTGAGAACCCTTGAATAATTTTTCCAATCTACACAATATTGGTCTCTAGATGAAACCAAATCTCATGGGCTAACTTCAGCTGATGTCGCACAACCTCAGAAAGCATGAACAATGAAGAATGAACGTTCTCCAATGTCAAACAACTCTGGAAACACAGAAACCCTTGGTTTCTCTCCTCCAATCACCAAAGAAATCATGAAAGACAATTATCAAATGCTCAATAGAATGAATCAAACTTTCTTTGGCTTCCTTATATCCTCTTCTCAAAAGGTTGATCCCTAATTTTCCTTTTTGCTCATTTAAATATTATAAAGTTTGTACTTTAGCCATAATAAAATATAATCTTGAAATTAGCGCCCCAAGTAATTAATTAAATTGGCCCCCTTTTAATGTCTCATGGCCCCTTAAGACATAAAGTACAATTATAACTTTATAATATTAATTATTATTAAAGTCACCTTTAATAATAATCAAACGTTATAACTTAGGCAAAACTCCTTATTTCATCAAACCAACTGAATTCTGGAATAAACACTGCCAACATATCACATTCAGGTGCCCTGTTATAAATAGAAACATTGGTTGAAAGACTTACTATAAATAGTATGTGAAACTAAGCCAAACAAAGGCTAAACCTAAACCAACTAAGCTCTGGAGAAGGGAAATGTCATCAACTTACCAAGTGTATGCCTCAATAGACCCTCTATCCAATCCCATTAAACTATGAGGGTCCAACTGATAGGCTAATCTCACTGCAAAATGAAGGCTAGCTAGAAGGGGACATTATAATTTGAAGTCAAGGATTCAACTTGTAACTCTTTGCAGTAGTAGCTCCTTATAAATATGGTGTCATTCGACAAGGTCCAATACAAGTCAAGAGAATTATAACCTTCACCTAGTCATCATCAAGAAGGTCATACATGAAAGGTTCTCCCTCCAATGTAACTCCTCTTCAAATGAGAGCCCAAAAAACTGATAATAGAATACAAAAGGGGGTTACACATGCAAGTGCTCCACATCCCAAAGTGTTCCCATGTAAATTGTGACCATTCAACTTCCACTAAGTATCATGAACCTCAAAAGAAATGTTAATTGGGGTCCACCAAGGATTACCTCAAAGATGGATTCCAAATTTGGGAGGGAAAATAACTAAATGTGAATTTGAAGAGCATAGATTACCTCATACTAGACCACAAAAACCTAAAAGTGTAACTAGATGTGGATGATGTTAATGGCTTGAGTCTTGAGATGCTCTTGCATCACTATATAGAGGCATATTGATATGCTCACGATGGAAAGTGATGGGTAACACTATAAATTACAATAAAACTATTTTTTGACCTTGTTATGTTTAACAACTATGTAGCTAAGACCACACTAATAAAAAAAATTAAGGTAAGGATAAGAAAAATGGGGAGAGATTTTTAGCAAAAAGAATCCCTAGACTTTTAAAAGTGAAATGGCATTGTGAAAGAATTATCCAATGATAGGTTTGAAAGATGATAATTTACCACTATTAAATGAGGGATGTACACACTAATTAGCATGAGCTTGTCAATGGCATCAAATTGAAGCAATTAATGAACAATGAGGTGATTATGAAATCTATGGTCAATGAAAAATGTAATCACTAAAAAAAAATATTGAAGAGCATAATTTTAGAGGATGAAAATGAGATTATACACTTCAAGGACAATAGAAGAATTGGAAACTAAGTGGTTGATTATTTTGTAATCTAAATTTTAAGATGGTTGACACCTTGTGACTTAATCATTCCAATTCCTTGTCCCATTAAGGTCCCCTTATCTCAATTTCCTAACAACTTAATCTCCCCATTGATTTACACCATTAAAATTGACTTATCTCAATTTTCCTAATAGATGACAACTTCTTACTAGATTCATTAAAGGTTAGTTTGATTTTCCTTTGGTTGCATTCTATCTTTGCAAGGCCATTTTTCCTTAATTTCATCCCCTAACTCTTGTTTGACTATATCAACTTCAAGGGCCTTCCCTTATTTTTCTCTCCCTCCTTTCTCTCATTCTACCATTCTCCTTACAAAATATTGTAAGGTGAGGAGTGGGATCACTACATCTTCTAGTTTTGGGTGAATTCCTCACCCACTTCACTCTTTTTTATTCATTTTCCTTTGTCTTCATCATAATTTCATAACACCACATGGTCTTCTCTTTTGTCAAGTGTATTGTTTCTTTCTTTTTCCCTTTAATTTTGGGTTACTTATTTTGTGTTTGTCTCTCTTACTCTAGGGTTGGGTATTTCTACCATCAATTGTCTATGTGTGTGGATGCCATGAGATTTAATTTTAAGGTTTCATTTTCATAAATAAAGGTACAAAAATTCTAGGGGAGTACGGGTTGAGCCCTACTTTGTTAATAAGGTTTGTGTGGCTTTTTTGGTCCTCTATTTAATGTATAGGATTAAAGTCTCCAAATATTTGGTTTAGAAGGATCGTTTTTATGTTGATGTTGTTTTGGTGGGATACAAGGCTTCAAGCTACATGATTGTGAAAAATTATAAATTCTTTTCAATCCCTTTTTCTATATAGGAGCCCATTGTTATGCCCAAAGTAGAAAGTGAAACTCAATAATGAAAATTATAATAATATTATTCTTTTCACCATGTGATGTTAGGCTATATATAACTTATGAAAATATTATTAAAGCATAGGCTTGAGAGATGATATTTTTTGTGATTTGGGGTATGCACACCTACTTACATAAGCTTGTGGATTACCTAAAATTAAAGCAATTAATAGACGACAAGGTGATTATTAATGAGATCACTAGAATAATGTAGAACAAACAATGGAATATTGTAAATTGCTTTGGCTAGAGTTATCAAGAATTAAAATATTCCTAAATTTTATATCACCAACCTATCTAAGGCCTATAGTTCTATGAGGCGTTGAGAGAGATCTTCAATAGATTGTGTTTTGCAAGGCATGAAAAACCTTCAGCAATTCCCCTTTCCTAAAAATGACTAATTGGTGTTTAAACTATCTTATTTAGTGTTGTAATACTTCGATATTTGTGAAGACTCGTGGCAATATAAATTCAATGATCTCTTTGGCTTGAAAAGTTTTGGAAAATTTAGAATGCATGTATTGATATTGAATACATTATCCATGGAAGGAAGATGTATGCAATATATAGTAAGTTAAAAATTGATCATGAGGCCAATGAAATTAGAGATGGCGAAGGTTGAGTTCAGAGGAAGTTCTAAGCATTCTTAAATTGGAGAGTTTGAGATAAGAAATAACTTATTAAAGTTTGTAACTTCAATGAGGAGGCAAGATACTTAAATTATTAGCTTTTGACTTAGTTTTGTTGCTTACAATATTTTAATCAAGAAAAATGATATTTTGAACGAATAATATTTTGTTTATAATTTTTTAATAATATGGCATTTATGACTTTCTAAATGACTAATATAAATACATGATGAAATATTAACAACTACATTTTAAACCACAAATTCATCAAAATTCAAATGTTGACATTTCTATTGTAAGTCAAGTCACAACTTCATCACAGATTACTATATAATGCGTATCTTTTTAAAATGGAAGCATGGGGCTAAATAAGCCATTATATAGATGCAACTCAAAACATGCCTTTTACCTTAAAAACCAAAAATATCTGCATTATTTAAATAGTCAATATTCCGATTTTAATGTTTGTTTTTTCCGCCATAGTTCGAAGGCATTTTTATATAGGTCAAAGGCATAGCATGCCCGTTAACATGATTCCCAGAAACATCTTGTCTATGTACAAGATAAGCTTCGAAATTGCAACAAGAAAGCGATGTTTCACTGTTTCATATCGGTTTGTCCACAATATTAATCCCAAATACTGTGGACAAACCGATATGAAACAGTGATGATGTCCTCTACGAAGCATTGGA
Source organism: Sequoia sempervirens (assembly GCA_007258455.2). Classification (NCBI taxonomy): domain Eukaryota; kingdom Viridiplantae; phylum Streptophyta; class Pinopsida; order Cupressales; family Cupressaceae; genus Sequoia; species Sequoia sempervirens. The sequence continues at coordinate 17,514 of VDFB02120426.1, read as the reverse complement.
AGCCTTGTTTGAAAGTTCGAGGGAATCGACGAGGACAACCGAAAAAAGAAAGGACAAATCTGCAAACAAGAAGCGTTGAAATTTCCACCGAGTCGTCGTTTCTGAACTAGGCTAGCTAGTTCGTGTGGCCAAACTTTCTATTTTGTGACCCCAAATGTTGTCTATGTCAGCGTAATAAGTCGTCCATAACTCCAAAATAATTTGCTAAATATAGAAATGCGTAACTTAAGGCTCAAATGCTAAGAGCCTAAGACCATGTTCTCCCTCTAATCTTGGAGCTGTGTAAGACTTGTCGTAACATGCGGTATACATTACGATACATCTAATATAATGGATGTGTTCTTTCAATAATATATATAGAGAGAGTGTGTGTTTAATAAAACAAATTTAAAAAATGTGTTTTAATTTTAAAATTATATTTTATAATTTATTATTATTTTGTTGTTAACGATCTTTAAAAAATAATATTAATTTTTTTTATGCATTAAAAAATTATTTTATAAGTAAAAAAAAAATTTAAAAAATTTATAGATATTTAAATTGAACTCAATATAAAAATTTGATTATTAATTTTTTTACAATAGAATATTAATATTAAAGTGAAATATTCCGGAAAGCAACTTTTCTAATTGCAACAAGCGTATAAATCCACAGCCGTTAGGTTAGCTTCAAACCAGAATCGAGGCACGCAGAAACCGTCCCATCCAAAACATTGCCCCATCTGGAATCAACGCACGAAACAGAAACCAATCCCCAACCAAGAACAATTTACAGCATGGCAGGTGAGATCTCTCATCACCGCAGCCAACCAGCGAATCAAATTCATCTGCAAATGAAAACAACCGTCCTGGCGGAGTTCAGTTACCGCTGGAGCGTTGAATTAAACGCAATGTTCATAAAAACAGCTTTCAACTGGCGCACGTCTTCAAACTTTATCGGCACGACAAACAGCGAGCGAAAGCGGTTCATGAGCGCAAACGTGATTCGCCATCCCACCCAACATAATTTGGTATCCCCTCTAAGATCAATATTAGAGCTCTTCAAAATTGTTGCAACAACAAGGAACCTTTTACAAAGCCTTTAATGATTTCTTAACTCCGATCCAAGGAAGAAAATGCAGATTTCTTAAATCTGGTTATGACAGACCTGCACTTAAAATAAATAACCAGCAACACAGAAATTCAATGAATAGCTCAAAACTCCCTCAACTCTCACTCAAATTGTCTCAAATCTGATGCAATAGACCCTCAAAATGATGGCGCCTAACTTAGTAATAAGAAATGGCATCTAAAAATGGTTATTAATTACTGACACGAATCCCAAGGCACTCCAAAAAGTACGGCCTTCAAGGAATGACGAATTTGCATTATAAAATCATAAACTTCGTATTAAAATCTGCAAATATTCATGAAGGGGCGCCTCCAACAGGGAAACACAATGAGACAATACCCAAAATGAGAATGTTTAAGATTTGAGACTTGTGAGCAGAAATGTACATTCAGCAGTCATGACCAGCAACTCTGGAATTGACAGGAAATGATAAAACTCAACTACGAAGGATAGGAAACCAACTATAACTGAAAAGACAAATCAATAACACTCAAACCTCTCAACTAGTTGCTTTCTTTCAAGCAAGAAGAAGAGCCAAGCTAGGAGGCCTTCATTCCTCGAAGCAATCCCAAAGCCAATCTGGCAGCATAACATTCCTGTAGACAAAAGATAATCTCCATGATAACCAATGGCCTCCTTTTATAATTTTCAGATGATCTTTCTCGAAACCCTAAACTTCCTTTTCGAACCAAACCCTAATCCTCCAATAGAAGGCGTCCCACTTTTCCAAGCAAACTTTGACTTTTAATAATACTTTATTTCCTTCTTGAAATTGGTGTCCAATTTGAGCTTGGGTTAATCTTTACTTTATAAGAAATATAATTAATTTCTTTCAATGAGGCGCCCACCCATAAAGACATCTTTTTAAAACAACTTAAAGTGACGAGCTAGGCCAAGGGGGTCAATGTTAAAATATAACATTAAAACATGACTTTAATTAAATAATTCGACTTATCTCTCCAATTGTGCCTCGAAGCCATAAATGAGCAAGCCAACTAATCAGTCTGAAGTAGAAAGTCAACCATGCCGAAACCAACAGGAACACTGCCAGAAATAGAATTTACTAAAAATAGTAAATTCCTGAAGATGCTTAGAATGCCAAGAAGAACATATCACTGCGAAGCTCTCTGAAAACCCAGAAAGAATCCGCCATTGAATTTAACTTCAACCCCGAAAAGAGCATCCTTCAAAACAAAGAAACCCTAATTTTAATTGAGCCCACGGTCCTGAATAATAACCAATAATCGAAAGATCATGCTCGAGAAGGGGACATTACATAAAGCTATTCTCTAATTAATAATAAAGTCTATAAGTAAATAAAATTATTTTACTAAGAAGCATATTTACAATGATAAGTGTAATGTTGTGAGTGTAGTAACAAAAATGATTTAAGAGCCAACATATAAAAATAAAAAAATACAAAACAAAACAAAATAGGTATCAAGCATAGAAAAGTTTAATAAACCTATAAAATTATTGTATTTGTGTACATTTTTTTTTATCTAATTGAATAAAATATTTTTAATGACATAACTATGTACTTTGGTAAATAAGATACATATAATACTCTTAAAATAGCTATAAGTTTAAAAATATAATTAAGATGATATCTTTATTTTACAAGTAAAGATATAAAAAGGTTAAAAGGAGAATTAGCTAGAATCAAGTCTGCATGAATGGCTAGTGTGAAAGGGCAATGACATGTATCCAAGAATCATTCCAATACATATCATTCTCGCAACTTGATGTTTCAAGTAATCAAGGTGGATCATCTAGACAAGCTAATCTTGATCCAAATGTAGCACTCATATGAGATGCTAGAGCTTGTTATTATTGATGGATATGCAAGGAAAAGTATGAGAAGAAGAAGAAGGAGAAGAAGAAGAGGAAGACAAAAAAAAGAAGAAAAAAAGATGATGATGACAAAGAAGAAGAAGGAGAAGAAAAATAAACATAAGAAGAATAAGAAGAGTAAAAAGTTTCTATACTAGCAAAACCATAGGCAACTATAGATGTGTACTTAATGGTTGTTGGGGATGTGTCACAAGGATTGCCTCCCAAAGTAGATTGTGATCATGCCATTCAAATAGTAACAAAGCACTACCCACCATCCATCACCTCCTCCTTAAGGGGCCACCCACTAGTTGGAGCAATAGAAAAACACATTCAACACTAGCAAGCGACACCCTTTATTCTCAAAGAGAACAAGACAAAGACACATGTCATCACTAAGTACCTCATCTTCAAGCTTGAGTTAAGTTTTTGGACATACATGAAGAAGCTTAAGACTAGGACTATCATAGAATACCTCATAAAATGGAAGTATATGCATGTCAAAGTTATGAAATGGGAAGATAAAGATTTTATGTAGAAGCATTCATAATTGATCAATGCCAAAGACAATGCTTATGTGAAGAGGAAGCATGCTACACCCTTAATCATACAATGTGCATAGGGTTATGTATAGTCAACTTGTGGCTACCTTAACACTTAATTAAGTTATATAATCATTAATATAGTCTTATATAGGTATTTAAGTTGGCTTAGGTAGCATCTAAGGCATAAGTATGCTATATAAAGGAGATAAATGTTAATTATTATCATCATATTGAGTATCATATTCTTATTGAAGACTATTGAAGGTATTCCCTTAGAAGTGGTTAGGAGGTTGCCCCCTTAGAGTGACATTATTATCAAGTATTTATAGCATATTTCTTATTATATTTTTCTATTTTGCAAGTTGTTTTAACACATTTATACCTAGGGGATTAATGATAGTCTAATCCAAATCTATCAAGAGCCTCTCATACCATAAAATTGTCCCTTCAAGCATGTGAAAGAGTTGATGAGATCCAATTATGAAAGAAAATCTACCACCTTCGAGTTCATCCACTTCCCAACACCACATGTCACTTGTATTGCTATCAACCCATTATCATATATGTTATATTTATTTATATTTGTATTTTATTCTATATTTATTTATGTTAGATGTATTTTTTTATAACTTACGGTTTCTAAATGCTCATCTTTTTTCATAAAATCATTCTTAATGAAAAATATTTTAAGTTTATATGGTGCGTAATCTTATTTGAATTTTATATTAACATTCATATAGTGTCAAGTTGAAGTAGCAATATTTTATATTTTTCCTATATATAAATAAATTGTTTGATAAAATATTATATTATATAATAAATTTGAGTGCTATTTAATTATAAGAGATAAAATAAATATTTTTAAAAAAATTGATATTGTTACAGTGATCAATCTGTAGTGTTTTATAAAAAAGAAAAAGAAAAAGGTCCCTACCCTAACCCTATTAGCTAACCCACCACTCTTAATACAAGATAACTTCGAAATGGCAACAAGAAAGCGATGTTTCACTGTTTCATATCGGTTTGTCCACAGTATTTGGGATTAATACGATTTTAAGACAATTTTTTTTGTGTTTTTGCCCCAAGAGCGTTCGGATCAAGCTCCAAACTGAAAATCTAATTAGTCGGTTAAAAGATGTTCTCTCCGAAGCCTTGGAAGCCTTGTTCGAAAGTTCGAGGGAATCAACGAGGACAACCAAGAAAAAAAAGGAGGACAAATCTAACAAGACGTGTTGAAATTTCCAGCAAGTCGGCGTTTCTGAACTAGCTAGTTCGTGTGGTCAAACTTTCTATTTTGTGACCGCAAATGTTGTCTATGTCAGCGTAATAAGTCGTACATAACTCCGAGATAATTTGCTAAATATAGAAATGCGTAACTTAGGGCTCAAATGCTAAGACCATGTTCTCCCTATAATCTCGGAGCTGTGGAAGACTTGTCTTATCATGCGGGATAGATTACGATACATCTAATATACCTAATGGATAAAACAAATTTAAAAAATGTGTTTTAATTTTAAAGATTATATTTTATAATTTATTAATATTTTGTTATTAAGGATTAAAAAATAACATTGAATTTGTTATATGTATAAAAAAATATTTTATAAGTAAAAATTTAATAATTAATTTTTTTTGACATTTAAATTGAATTCAATAAAAAAAAATGATGATTAATTTGTTTTTTTATAATAGAATATTAATATTAAAGCTACTCTCTAATTAATAATAAAGCTTATAAGTAAATAAAATTATTTTGCCAAGAGGTATAATTACAATGATAGCAAGGAATGGAGTGCAATGTTGTAAGTGTGTTAACAAAAATGATTGAAGAGCTAACATATAAAAATTAAAAAAAAATACAAAACAAAACAAAATAGGTGACAAGCATAGAAAAGTAAACCTATAAAATTATTGTATTTGTGTACATAATTATTTTATCTAATTGAATAAAATATTTTTAATGAATAACTATATACTTTGGTAAATATGATATATATAATACTCTTAAAATAACTATAAGTTTAAAAATATAATTAAGATAATATCTTTATTTTATAGGTAAAGATATAAAAAGTTAAAAGGAGAATTAGCTAGAATCAAGTTTGCATGAATGGATAGTGTGAAAGGGCAATGACATGTATCCAAGAATCATTCCAATACATATCATTCTCACAACTTGATGTTTCAAGCAATGAAGGTGGATCATCTAGACAAGTTGATCTTGATCCAAATGTAGCACTCAAATGAGATGCTAGAGCTTGTCACTATTGATGTATATGCAAGGAGAAGAAGGAGGAGAAGGAGAAGGAGAAAAAGAAGAGGAAGACCAAAAAAATGATGACAAAGAAGCAAAGGAGATGCACTACCTACCATTCATCACCTCCTCCTTAAGGGGGCACCCACTAGTTGGAGCAATAGAAAAACACATTCAACACTAGCAAGAGGTACCCCTTATTCTTAAAGAGAACAAGAAAAAGGCACATGGCATAACTGAGTACCTCATCTTCAAGCTTGAGTTAATTTTCTAGACATACATGAAGAAGCTTAGGACTAGGACTACCATAGAGTACCTCATGAAATGGAAGTTATGACATGAGAGGATCAATATTTTATGCAAAAGCATCCATAATTGATCAATGTCAAGGACAATGCTTGTGTGAAGAGGGGGCATGCTACACCCATAATCATATAGTGTACATAGAGTTATGAGTAGTCAACTTGTGGCTATTTTAACTCTTAATTAAGTTATATAATCATTAATATAGTCTTATATAGGTATTTAAGTTAGCCTAGGTAGCATCTAAGGCATAAGCACATGGTATATAGAGGAGGTAAAAGTTAATTATTATCATCATATTGAGTATCATATTCTTATTGAAGATTATTGAAGGTATTCCCTTAGAAGTGGTTTAGGAGGTTGCCCCCTCAAAGTGACATGTTATTTTGCATGTTGTTTTATTACATTTCACACCTAGGAGATTAATGATAGTCTAATCCAAACCTCCCAAGAGCCTACCATATAATAAATGTCATTGTCCTTTCAAGCATGTAAGAGAGTTGATGAGATCCAACTGTGAAAGAAAATCTACCACCTTCCAACTCATCCACTTCCCAACACCACGTGTCACTTGTATTGCTATCAACCCATTATCATATGTGTTATGTTTATTTATATTTGCATTTTATTCTATATTTAATTATGTTAAATGTATTATGTTTTAATAATTAAAATTTATAAATGCTCCTTTTTTATAAAATTATTCTTAATGAAAAATATTTTAAGTTTATATGGTGCTTAATCTTATTTGAATTTTAATTAACATTCATATAGTGTCAAGTTGAAGTAGCAATATTTTATATTTTTACTGTATATTTGTTAATTTATATAAATATAATTGCACCCTATAATTAGAGTTTCATATTTGTATTTATAATAAAATTGACAAAATTTAATATTTCTAATTTCATTTGAGATTTCAACTTCAAGCTTTTTTAAATAGTGTTAATTTTTTATTAAAAAATTTGGTGTTTTTTTAAAAAATAATTTCATCAATAGTTAAATTGCATAACACATAAATTCTAATGTTAATTATATAAATAAATTGTTTGATAATTTTTTATAATATATAATAAATTTGAGACTTAGATGTTATTTAATTATAAGGGATAAAAATTATTCTACAAAGAATTTTGATATTGTTACATTGTTCAATTTGTCATGTTTTATACAAAAAATGGTCCCTACCCTAACCCTATTAGCTAACCAACCACTCTTAATCCCAATGCTCCAAATCAATCATTATCTACAGTATTCCCTCACCACGACTAAAATGTAGGTACAATCTTGTCACTTAGAAGGGATTGCACCACAATTTACTTCGTGGACTAAACTACAAATACAACCTAGTCTTAGAGCAAGCTAGAACTATCGTGTAGGTTCGTCAAAATTTGACTGTAGATCCAATCCCATTTTTCTTATTTTAATCATCAATCACAATGTACATCAAAATATTCATTATCACTTTCAACAAATTAACAAAAGAGCTAAACCATTCTAATCTCTTTTAATTTATCATTTACAGTTAATATCTTAACTCCCAAATCTTCAATCTATTTCCCTACACTTGTTGGTCTATGGAAGTTGATCAGCCTTTGGTGTTAATATTTTGGCCACTTTTCTCTACACATTTTGCCCCCAAATTAATTAATGGGGGAGTGTAGGGGGTAGAGCCCCTCCAGCGGGGTTCGAGGGGACCACCCCTGACAGGGGCCTGGGCAGAACCCACAGTGGGGGTCTAGGGACAACACCCTTGAAGCAAAAATTCACCATTTTTATTAAAGGAAATTTATTATCAATTCCCAATGTAATTTGGTTAACAAAAGAAAACAACTTGTAATTTACTTGGAAAATGAGTTTTATTTGTTGCAGATTGAAACATAAATAATCAAAATTTTGTTTGAAGTCTTCTTGTTGTGTGGAATTGGAAGAGTCGTGTTTTTGTGAAGAGCTTGTAGCAAGGCATGAGTTGAAGTGGCAGAGAGTCACGATTTTGTGTGTGGGGCATATAGCAAAGTGCGTGAAATTTAGGCAATAAAATTTGTGAGGAATTTGGAGTGCATTTTATGTTGCACATTGTAACAAGTTTGTTGCATGTGTTTTGTAGTTTGTATCGTTATAAATTTGAATAATATTGGACTGTTGTTATTTGTGGATGTAGCCTAGATAAGGGTGAACCACACTAAATTTTTGTTGTATATTCCCTTTGTATAATTTATATTTCTTTGTTTTGTTGTAATTAAAATTTGCAATTAATTGTTAATTTAATTCCTCATTCCTGCAGGTAAATCCTAACAACACGAACCTAAAATATATATTTTATATTTTGAATCCATTAAAGTACTTGTAGATGTATGCTCTAAAATTAGCTCACAAAGGATTATTCATGTTGATAGGATGAATAGGTAATTTATTGTTGCATGCATGACAAGAGTTGATTAAGTGTTGATGAGTGAGGTGGACTTCCTTCTTCATATGCAAGAAGTGTGAATGATGTCATTATGGGGCTTGTTGTTGGAATTTTCCTCTTCGCAAGCAGTAGGTAAATGATTTGAGGTAAAGGCTTCCTTGGGGAGACTTAGTAGTTCATGGAATAATGACTAATGCAATGTGTGAAGTGTTTAATATGATCCTTTAAGGATAAAATTTATTGAGCATTTAGTTGAAGTATGTTTTGAAGAGGGTGACATATTTTTTAAAGCATCAAGGTGGTGTCAATATACATTTAAGGTCTTACTATTTATCTTTGTTTGATGTTACAGTGCTTCAAGCTAATTGTTAGGATATTGTAGACAAGTGTTTCCTTGTTAAACAACCTCAAGAATAGTTTCTTCTTTGATGATAACAATTGGAGCAAGTACGATTTCCCTCAAGTCTCCTACGATTCCTTTATCAAATCCAACCTCAACCTAGGACACATAAGCACATAAATATCAAAATCCTCTTGATGTGTCCAATTTAATATTTTGAGTTATTGTTTGATTAAATTAAAATAAATAATTTCAATTTCAAATTTGAGGGTTGTAATGTTTATTATGCAAAGTTTTAAACATGGACGCTTGCAAAAATTTGAATTGATGCTTAAATGCTCACATTTTATATGTTTTTGTTTATTTTAAATAGAATGAATAAAACTAGGTTAAATGATGCTTTTGGAGTTTCAATGGTGTAATATTTACTTCACCTTGGATATGTCTCTATCCCAAGCACGTGATATTGTGACTATTGAATAATTTTACTTAGGATATTAGGAATAATTAATTTTCCTCGTCTAAGTAGCTAATAATGACATGTACACACCTTAAGGTAAACAAGTGCCACCTCTACTTCATCAACTTTTAATTGACATTAGTAGGTTCCACCTATTGGAAAAAAGTGTCTCCACCTTGAATTTTGAATGTTCATATTTAATTATTTAATTGTATTTATTTATTGTTCAACCACATATTTGGGTGCTCTCTATTAGAGTGTCATTAGTTGTCCCTTGTACTTTGTAATTATAACTTAGTTGTCTTGGGAGTTGCTAAATATAACCATGACAACTTGTAAGGTGTGTAAGAGTTGCTAAATTAGAAATAGCATGAAAAGGCAGAGTTAAGTGTGGATTTGGAGAAGATCAAGGAATATATTTAGATCTCATGAGCATATTACCAAAAAGGCTTATAAGACAAAAGTGGAGATCTTGAGTTGGAAGAGGAAGCTTTCGATTGTTTTAATTAACTTGCCTTTATTTAGACATTAAGATTTTCATGGGGGTTTGTGTGCCACTTTTAGCACATGGTTGTAGAAACCATTTGTGGATTCTAGTTTTGGTCTTAGCTATATATTGGATTCTTGAGATGAGAGAGATGAGACATTATTGTAGGGTTATGTTGCCATATTTTCTATTAGAATAGCCAAGATCTGATTGCAAACCAAAATATTCCTTCCACAGAAGAAGAAAACGAAAAAGCAGAGATTGCATAAAAACATGCAATTTGATATATTCGAAAAGACCAATAATTACAAAAGATTATTTGCTTTATAAAAGCAAAGATTCCTAAACCTAATCTTATCTTGAGCAACAAGATAGCTCGATAAGATAAAGATGAGATCCTAAAACCTAGGAAATAAATAATGCCTAAGTAAACTTATGCAAGCCGACTAAATACATTACACTAACACCCCCATAAGTGCAACTTAGGGAGAAGTAGATTATTACGCAAATATGAGTCCCGCAACAAGGCCCCGATCGTACTCATGTACAAATGCAAAGAGAGAGAAACCCCTCGCTGAGATGAACTACCGCTGGAAGAATCAACGAAGAACTCGGGAGTAACACCTGAACTTGATATAGGCAAGCAAGGAAATATTCTTCTGATACTACTGAAACCGATGAGAGCCACCGATTGACTCAAGGAATCATGATAAAGCAACAGAAGACCCGATGCCACAGAACACTCGAAAACTCCAAACGGGAACAACCCTGGAATCTATGAAGCAATAGGAGATGAGATGATGACATAATCTGGAAACCATGTATCTCGATGCCGATGCCAAACTGTGACTGAAACTCTTCCATGGGAAGGAGTACCAAACATAGACTCTGGAACAATAACCACAAAAAAATGGCCCTCAAATTGAGATGGATCCAATGTGGATCATTAACCATAGGCTCTCAATCTGAAGTGTGAACCAATGAATCCGACATGTGTCAAGCAAGACAAGAAATGGGCCAAAAGAAACTAAGAGACTAGATAACCCATACGAGTTGCCATCAAAACAAAATGAAATATGGGATCAAAGTGAAAAACAACACTCTAATCAGATTATTATGCATGAAACCCCCCTGAATGGAACTTTATATCAGTTCATTTATTACAATACCCAATGATTGCATAAGGAGATAATGCAAAACTACAAAAACATATGTGAAAATGTAAACCTAGAGCACGAAACAAAAATGAATGCATGCCTTAAAAAAGTTATACATTTTCTGGAAATGACCTCAGATCTGTATAGAGGCCGAAACCAGCTTTCCAATGCCGCAAAAATCGCGAAAATCGGATAAGTGAGTCAAAAGATATGGGTCCCGAAGTGAAAAAGGCAACATCTGAATTCTGAGGCAGAAAAAGGCATAAAAAATGAAAAAACAGAAAATTTCACCAGCACCAATGCCTAGAGCTCGGAAACAGCTTTCCGGCGATATCTCGTTTGCAAAAACATGACACCGTATGTGAAAGTTATGATCATTTCCGTGAATGTGCTCCAAAAATGCGATTGGCGAAAAGCCCCCTGCCAGCACCAAGCCCCGGCTGCCCGCGACCGTGGGGGCCGCGCAGGTTCCGATCCGCCCTCGGTCACCCATGTGACCTACCGGCAGGAGCTGGTCAAGGACTAGGCATTTAAGGAGCCTGGTTCCGGAAGGACCGATGTTTGGTTCATAATGGGCCGTGGCCGGGTCCGTCAGCGATGTGGACCTACGGTCGGGATTCCAGACCGCCGGGCTGGAACCTGAAGGGCGGGCGGGCGGCTCGTGGGGCGAGCCGGGAGGTGGGCGACGGTGGTGCGGTATGGAGGCCGCCGGTATGACGGTGGCTTTGCTCTTTAAACGGCAGCTCGAAAAATCAACTATTTTTGATTTTTTTAATGATTTTTTGAATTTTTTTCAAATCAGGCTCTGGAAATAGTTCGTACCGTGACGGCCCTTTGGGTAAAAAATTTGTTTCTCCACGACAAGTATCCAAACGGCGTTTTATATGAAAATGGGGTTTTAATACCGGGCGAATCCAACGACGCGGGTCCGCTTGGGCCCAGCGGTTCAAAATCATGCGCGACCAAGATCTGCACGCAGATAAATCATCGATCTTACAACCCCTCGCAGATCCGGGTAATCGGTGATGAAAATGAATAAAACGAAAGCCATTTCTAACTTTTTCCAGCACTCTGAATCCAACAGAAAACCCCGATCTAATCCAAGATGCTGCATAAATGTACTCAAGGATTGAAACCCTCGAGGGACTCCGAACGAGCTCTGCAACGAAATCCTCCAAAAATGCTGAGAAGGGGCTGCGAATCGAGGCTCTGATACCATGTTAGAATAGCCAAGATCTGATTTGCAAACCTGAAAATTACCTTCCACAGAAGAGGAAAAACTAGTGCGTAGACAGCTAAAACATGCAATTTGATATATATTCAAAGACCAATAATTAGCATTATTTGTTTTATAAAGTAAAGATTCCTAAAACCACCCGTATCTTTGAGCAACAAGATAGCTCGGAGCATAAGATAAAGATAGAACCTAAAACCTAGGAAATAAATCATGCCTAAGTAACTTACATGTTTTAATTAAAATATTTAATTACACTACAACATTTTCTCTAGAGGAGCAAGGTGTTGATCTTTATCTTAAGGCTCTAAGCTTGATAGTGAATTGTGACTATTATTGCTCGAATACATTGGTTTGGTGCTTTGGGGGTTGTATTTTTCCTACAAGGGTTTTCACAAGGTATATATGTGTCACTCTTCTTTTATGTTGTTCTTGTCATGTTCTTGTTTCTAAGTGTTTATATATATGCTACTAAATTTTTTAATATTTGTTATCTACAAGTCTTTCCTCATAGGGTTAGTGTAGGAAATGTTTATGTCTCATTTATGCTTTATGGGCATAACTTCATGTGCACTTGTATCAAGCTTATATTAGGATGTAAATATTATGGTACTAGAAATGCACATGTGTCCATTTTCCTTTCATTTGGTACCAAAGCCATTATTTTGGTTGCAGGAAGGTTCACCTTCCTTGTGATCCTAGTCCTTGTTCAAGTGGAAGTTTACCAGTTGATCATGCTTTTCACTAAAATAATCATAGTAAGCACATGCAAAATAAACAAGATAGAGGAACATGGAGTTGGTCATGTGGTTGCATGCTACATATTCTTGACTTGTGAATCCTATTTGGTAGTGTGGGAATTTAGTCTAGTATCATGGGGTTTGGAGTGAGAGGGGGTGCTTGGTTTTAGCCCCTAATTACATGAGAGAGCATTGATTAAATAGCCACTCTAATTGCATGGTTGATTTTTGGGTTGTATTTTTTTACATGTGGTTGCATGGGCCTTGGTTGTGACTTTTAGGTGCTTGCACATTCTTGCATGTAGCTTGCATGTAGATGAATGTTGTAGATCTATGTTGTGCTAGGCTTGCATTGATGGATACACATGTACCATGGTGTTGCATGTGTGTTTTAATTAGGTGCATGTTGTATGGTGTTTTGGATCTATGGATTGTAACTTTGTGATAGTATAACATTTGGAATATATATGATGGTTTTAGATTTGTGGGTGTTTTATATATGTTAATGGGTTCATATTTGTATGTATGTTTTTACATGTTAACGGAAATAGGTGGTTTTGTAGATCTACAAATAAACTATTATTCAAGGCTTTTTGAATGGTAATAGTTAAAAATTTGTGTGCATGTACTTCATTCATGAATTGAGGATGTTGGTTGTATCTTTCTTGATGCATGAGTGATGCGGTCCTTGAACCTAAGTTGTGGTTGTTCCATGTTGTGGATTTGAGAAATTTTGGATTTGGGTTTTGGATTTGATGATGGTGTCATGGAAGAATCTACATGATCTTTGTTCTACTTATTGCTAATGTAAAGTTGAGTTTGTTTATGTTTTGGTCTACATTCCTAAGTTGATCCATGTTGTGCTCTGAGATCTATGACTTGAATAGTGTTTTTTGTGGGTTATATATACCCATAGATTGCATAGATAACTCAGATGCATGTGGGTTATCTATACCCACCCATTGATCTTTATAGCTTGTGTTATAGACCATTTGGATGCCATAGATTTGTATCAAGGCAGAATTGTAGTGTAGAGCAATTGCAAACCAACACAATTTTTGTTCCTTTTTTAGCTTAATTGGAACTATATCCAGCACATGAAAGGTGCACTCCATCAATTCAATTTTTGGCAGTGAGCCACACTCCATTTTGTAATCATTTCAGGTTGTGATCCTTTCAAGGACAGTGTGTCTTGGCAATGTGCCCCTGTAATATCTTATGATTGGTTATAACATATTGTGAACTAATCCTCACCGTGGTTTTTCCCATTTTGGGTTTTCCACGTTAAAATCTAGGTGTTTATGTGATGTGTGGTGTTATGATCTCTTTCATATCTTTACTTACAATTGTTGTTAGATGTGCTTTAATATTTGGATGGTTTATAGCTGAATTGTTTAGTAGAATATTGATTCACCACCCCTCTCAATATTATGGGTGTTCAACAATCTATACCCACCCATAGATCTTTATAGTGTTGATGTGTCTTATGTGTAAAAAACTTGTGTTATAGATCATTTAGATGTCATAGATTTGTATATTCAAGTTTCTTGGCCTTTTTTCCATCATGGGGCATTGATATGTTTAGTAGCATAGATAGAAAATGGATGTCTGTTGCACTTGTAGTATCATAGTGGTTACCTACAAGCACTGTGAAGGTCACCTACAACATCATGGTGGTTGTTTATGGCATAGTGGGGGTCACTTGCAGCATCATGATGATTACTTGTATCATCATGGTGGTTACGTACAACATGGTGAGGGTCACTTGTAGCATCATGGTGGTTATCTATAGAATTGAGGGTCGCTTTCAACATCATGGTAGCTAATTGTAGCAAAGAGACTTAAGGACTTGTAGCACTCAAATGTGTAGTTTGGTTCCCTAAGCATGTTCTTTGGGAGCCTACAGTAGTGGAATTTGCTATCACGAGAGGTTCTAGATTGTCGTTTACTGGGAGCTTCTAGTATTGTAGTTGAGCTATTTGATCGTGTGAGGGCCACCAATGATCTTTAGTTACGAGATGTTTATTACAATGTAATGGTAGATATGGTTCACTTTTAGTGGGAGCTTTGGTAGCAATGTGATATTGTTCCATGGATGACTCTAGATATTTTTCCTTAAGCAGTCTTGTCAGGATATGAGTGCTCTTCAGAGTAGACCTATCCATTAGACAAATGATCTTCTATGAGGAAGATGTAAATCATCAAATTATGAAGAGTTCCTCATTTCTTTATTGATCATTCAAAGGGAGCTTTGTTAATGACTTGAGGTAGTCTTCATGTAATAAGTGCAACAATCATTTTGCTTTAGCAACGTCTAAATATTGTTGTGATGTAGTTGGAGTTCAATTGGCATGGGATGGTTAGTTAAGTGCTTGTTGATGCTAGAGATACTTGGGTGAGGTTAGAGATCTCTAACATTTGGATTTCATGTGTTGGAATGATGACTTTTGTTGAGGTTCCAATAGAAAGGCCAAGAAGCCTTCACCTAAAGCTAGATGTGAGTTCAACATGGACTTGATGAAGAGATTTTTCATGGATAAAGTAATTTCATTCCTCACTCTTGGTTCACTTCACAAAAAATTATCTGTGAGATATTGCCCACCTAATACTCAAATGCATTCTATTTTTTGTGCTTTATTTTCTCATGGGAATGAGTCTTCAATTGTAGATACCTATTTGGAGAGATAATTTAAGGAGTACATGATATGGTGTCATTTTATTTTTCTTTTCTCATAGGCATGAGTTTGTTCACAAAGACATTTTTTAAGGAGTACAAGGGATTGTATTAGGCATATTCCCTAGTGATGGGAATGGTTATTACTTTGATCTTCCTTTGGTTGAGAGGCTTGCATCCCTTGTTATTTCATTGATTTATTGATGTTGTGTTTGATCTTTGGGCTAAATGGTAGCATGTTGAGAATTTTTATATATGAGGTTTTGGGAAGGACATCTAAATTGTCACAGATAAAGTATGTGTTCGTATTGGTAGAAGGATATGTTATGTGGTATTATTTATAATTTTTATCACTATGGCCTAATTTTTATTTCTATAGGTTCATATTAATATGGCATTAGAGTTGAGGTTTGGGTGGAACTATTGTGATCATTGTGTTTGTGGTCATTTATTGCTATTGTACTTCAATATTTTTTAGTAATTGTATGTGAACTCTTCAATCCCTATCATTTCTAATGTGGAGAACCTAGGAGTGATACAAATATTAGGGGTGAGAGAGTGAGTATAAAACTTTTGAGGAAGGATGCTCTATTTTGTAGTAGTTTGATTGTAGTTTTGCATATCATTTTGTATTTCTTCAACATTGATGGTTTAAGAGATTATGAGCCATACTTTTGTGTGAGTATTGTTGGTATATTTTTGGATGCTATGGTCAACACTAGAACAAACATTGCTCCCTTTGTGGGAGTTCTAGGGAGGTATCTGTTTTTATGTTGCACAAGTTTCATTGGACTATGGTATTGAGGGTTTCTTTTTTCACGTGTGTGTTTGTTACTAGGGAAGATGAACCTTGAGCAGGACATTGGATATACAAGGACTTGAGTTAGCATATTCATCTAGATATGTGGATAGTATGATGTCTAACAACAAGTGTGTTTATCTTATTTTTGGTGTGGATGGTTGGATATCATTGACTAGTTGTGGTCATTCTTTTAGCTATTGATGTGGGTATATGGCATATACCCGATCCTATTTTGAATGAGCTTGGACTTTCGTGTTTGTGATCATCTATTGGGCTAGAGCCTAGTAGTAGTGTTGCTATAAATATTTACAACCAAGTGATAGTGTTGCTATAGGTTAAAAGATGGATGATGCAAATGCTACTATGAAGCATGTGAGAATAGTGAAGTTCAGCTAGTGCAACATATTTATACCCTTGGTCTTGAAAGGTATTTGATAAATGAGAGAATGTTGGAAAAAGGTATCTCAACCTTGTATTTCTAATGTTCATACTAAATTATTTAATTGTATTTATTTATCATGCACCCACATATTTTAGTGCTCCCACTTGGAGTTGTATAAGTTGTCACTTGTAGTTTGCAATTTGGCAATTTGGCAATTTGTAATCATCACACAGTCATCATAGGAGTTGCTAATTGTAACTATGATAATGTGTAAGGTGTATTTTTTCTCAGAATTGTAATTCCCTAAATCCCTAAAGGCAGGCCTCTTCCTAAGTGTTGAGGGTGTCAAACTCGAGGCAAACTCAACCTCATGACTAGGAAGAGCAACTTTAGACCAATTTGTTAGAAAAGGTGACATTAACCTTGCATTCATATGTCATTCACGAAGTGTTCTAAGGGATATGAGATGAAAAACATTGAATATTGATAAATTGTAATTGCATTTTGAAGAGGTGAACACATGTCAGTGATGGTTATAAGGAAAAATGGGAAAAAATTCTTTCTAGGCGTCCAATTTTTGGAATGTGAACAGTAATGTGTTGGACACCCAAGAAGTTGGAAGGTGAAAGGTTGTCCTATTGTGTGATTGAAAGAGTCATCGAGGAGTTATGAAGAATCCAAAAAGGCAAGGTTTTGATTAGATATGGGTGCACCCATGTTGGAGCCATGTGAAGAGAATTAATGTTATATTATGTCTATTGGCTGCCCATTATCATCATAGGT
>VDFB02120424.1:0-15911 GCA_007258455.2 Sequoia sempervirens | reverse complement strand
ATGTATGTAGGACATAAAATGGTGGTGATTATTTGGGAGCTTACATCTTTTCTATCATAATCTGTTGTATTTTAATCCTACATTTGTTTTTAAAATTTTAGGCATTTTGCGGTTAGCTTAGGATGGTAAGATTTAACAAATATTAAGTACATACATAGTTTAAATTTCATTAATTATATTAAATTTCAACACATTATGCATATTCCAAAACTTCATTGAAAATTTCTATTAAATTACAATCCAATTATGTTTGCACAAAATTATTCAAATTAACTCTAAAATCCATTTTGCTATGAGAATTTAACTTTATTTTGCTTATGAAACACACAATCTCACCTATATATTTATTCTTCATTGTTTTTTATCCTTTCTCACCTAGATGCGATATGATCTTTGATGTCAAAACATCAAGGCATATCAACTAATTCATTTATATGATCAAAAGTCATGGCATAGTTAGATTAAGTAGTACCATGAACGTGCAACACATCAGATAGTGTCTTCATTGTGACATCACTAAAAATTAGTGTCTTAATTGTGGAAAATAACTATTTTGGATGTGAAAAATAACTTGTTCATTTTCCCTATTTCTCTCTTCCCTCTCCTCCATAGTGTGAGTTATTATTTTGCAAAATTATTGTTTACAAATTTCTTGTGGATTAGGATATTTAGGTTGGATCTAAAAGAGGGTTGCCAAAGGATTGTGTGCATTACATTCAAGAAGGATAATTTTTGTTGTTGAGGGTTTTGATTTGTGAATGTATTATTCTATTTTGTTTTATACAAACATGCTTAGATAGTTTTCATATTAAATTTCATCCTTCACCTAAGGAGATTGTATGTCTTTACATTTGTAGTATGCTAAGTTTGAATCAAGATCTATATTTTTACATGTGAAATTTATATTTGTAAGTTTTTAGAATTGGAAAATTACATTTTATGCTAGATCTATGGAATTCTTTTGCTAGATCATTACCATTTGAAACTTGAGTAATCTCCTAATTTGAGTTCTCAAAAGGGTATATTCCATTTTAGTTTTTTATTTATTTTTAACATTGAAAATTTTCCAAAATTCATTAATGATGTTTTTGGGAAGTTTGTATGGTTTTTTTTTTTTAAATATCAAAATTGAGTTGTAGACCATATTAAACCTTTTTGTTTTGTAGGATGAAAATTCTCCTTATGGAAATGCATTTATCTATCTTTTGGATATGAGTGTCTTTGTTTTTTACCTCAATTTATGTGTCACAATATTTTAATCACTTTGGACCTTTTGGTGTTAGGATTTAAATCTAGAGTTAGGAGTAGAGTGAACTTTTTATTTCCATTCAAATTTGAATGGTAAACTAGAGGAGCTTGAGAATGGATAAAATATAGAAATATAATTTAAAATGAGATCAAAAAAATATAAACATAATTAAGACTCAAGACATTATCATGATATATTCACATGTTTATATCCAATGTGTGTACATAAATATATTCACAAGATTATTGGTTGTCATTTCCATTCTAATTGTATGTTATTGATTTTTATTTTCATTTTCACTATTTGATTATTGGTGTTTATCACCATTTCAAATGTTTTAATTAGTAGTTATCATTCTTTACTTTGTATGTTATTAGCAATTATCACCATTTACTTTGTGTGTTATTAGTGGCTAACACCAAATGTTACTATTGGATTCCATTATTCGATATTATTTTTTAATGTGTATTCTATTGGATGGCTCATGTATGATATGCAATTAGTATGTTTGATTATTCAACCACTTTATTTTGTGTGAGTGTTGTTGGACTACCTAATCAATATGCTCCTAGTACAAAGGGGTGGGCCTTATGGTCACACATTATTGGGTGAAGTTGATAATTATTAGGTTCATATGGATTCTTTGATATGTTCATTGGAGGGTGTGGAATTATCTTGTTTTATCTTGTTAGTTGTATATTTATATTTATATTTTCTTGGAAAAGTTGTAAAGATGGATCTTGTAATCCTTGATTAGCTTCAAGAATTTCTATTTCTATAATAAGACAAACCATAATGTGAAACAATAATGTAAAATGTATATATATTGTAAAATATAATAAGATGAACCATACTGTGAAACCATAATGTAAAATGTATATACTATAAAACATAATAAGATGAACCATAATGTGAAACCATAATGTCAAATGTATATAATGTGAAGATCATCATCTAAGAACCATAATGTGACAAATCACAATATAAAATGTATAACAAATCATGTATCTGCATGTAAAATAAATCAAACTGGAGGATGCCTAGTATGACTATGGATCGATCTCTCTCCTGATCCCTATCTCAATCCATGTCCTGATTCTTTGGATCTGTGGCCCGATGCCTCTCTTGATCCTCATCTCAGTCCATGTCCCGATCTGTCTCCCTACAAAAGAAAGTACATAAATTAATGTCTAAATGTATTAAAGTCATCTTAAAATTATGTACTTCAATGTTTCAATGTATTGAGTACTTTAATTATTATAAATGTGTACCTCATATGTACCATGCATAGGATCGTCTGCATGCTCCAAATCTCCAAAGCCTGCCAAACCCTTATTTTGCTACAAATTTAAAAATCACTAGATTTCAATGAAGAGTGAAAACTGTATACACCTGAAAATGGTCATCGCATTCAATTAATTAAATACAATCTATTTGATTAATACTTCAACTACATATAAATAAGGTCTTACTTTATTTATATTGTTCACTTTCCCTTTAATTCTCCTAATTCACATTCTTCTAAATTAAATAAACAAAAAACCCTAAACCTCTTTATTTAATTAATCTTCCCTAATCCTGATTAAGAATTAGAGCACATTTATACAACTTTTTTAATGTGCCACCTCATAAAGGTCACATGAAAATAAATAAGCCTAATTATTAATTAGAATTATCCTCACACACTTCCACCAATAAGAAAAAGCACATGGCTTTATTCCCCAACACTTCCAACAAATTTGGAGCACATGGGTCTTTGTTTCACACACTTGGAATCTCATACATTTGGAATGCTTCCAATTGGTCAAGGGATTCTCTTCACACACATGCCATGTTTTCCTTGGTCAAGGGGACAACATCCTGATTCCTTTTGTTAGCTCTCAAAAATGCAGGTTTGAACCATGAAAGGTTGCCAAGCTTTCACAAAATTTTAGGGTAACAGAACAAGGCTTGAAACAATCAAACCTTCTAACCTTTAGGTGCTACTAAACACAGGTAGGTGTACCTCTTTGAATTATGCAGACTTAACTTATGATTATCCTTCTGAAATGCTTTGTCCACAATGGCAAATGACAATGAACAAATGAAACCCAACTTGATAGCTACCTTCTAATCTAAATCCTAGAATGCTCAATTAACTAATAAAAAGAGATTGAATGAATTCAAATAATGAAATTGTAGAGACCAGTGCCTTATTGGGTATGCAGAGTCAAATAAAACAGAAGTGGGAAACTTATTCTGGCAGAAAATCAAATTGCAAAGATGATCTATTCATAACTTGTATAAACAATGCAAGACTATGACCACCGAGCTCTTCTTTAATAATCTAGATGAATCTTCATGATTACTGTGATCAACGAAAAGGATTTAATCTCTACTTTAGAGAACCAGTCAATTAATCACACAAATATAGCAAATGTGCATTGATAAACCAAAAGTAAACTTGTTACATCAATTTAAACAACCAGAAAGAATCAACTTGGAGATAGCTTCAACAATACTTTTCAATAAGCTCAACATACAATTGACACCAAAAATAACTTTACCACACCAATTGATTTTTATTTCTAATTCTTTTCCATTTCTGAAAACATGCAACATAGTCTCCTTAATGAGAACTTTATTCCCATCAGCAGGCTCCATTTCTAATCTACTATATCTATCTATAATCTAATCCCCATTCAATTACAATCCAGGGGTATATTTATACCCAGCATGAGAAAATAAAATATATTGAAAAAACAAGTCAGCCCTCCATAGAATTCAGTCTCAAAATCATGTTGGCCACAAGATTTGAAAATTGTTAATCACCAGTGAACCGCTAAGACCACTAGAAAGTATGTCGAAGAAAAATATCGCTAATCGCCCATCCCGCGTTCTCTCTGCCATCATCGGCCGAACACATCCGGTCGTAGCACATTATATATCAAAACTCCTACCATACCGAGCACCCGTAGTGCCCCTCCTGCCTGTTCTGAAGTTTCAGCGGCATTTGTTTGGGCTTGTTG
Source organism: Sequoia sempervirens (assembly GCA_007258455.2). Classification (NCBI taxonomy): domain Eukaryota; kingdom Viridiplantae; phylum Streptophyta; class Pinopsida; order Cupressales; family Cupressaceae; genus Sequoia; species Sequoia sempervirens. Next base: position 11,654 of record VDFB02120424.1, on the reverse strand, counting down.
TTCACTGTGTTATTTGATTGTGTGAAAAATATAATATGTTATTAGTCATGTTTAAACAATTAATTAAATTAAATTGATTGAAAGGTTGTTTATAATAAAATTAGAAAATTAAAATAGAATTCCTTATGAGTTAACGAAAATAAAATTAAAATTAAAATAATAATTAAATAAATTAAGTTTATGAAATATAAACTAAATATATGTCTTTATAAATAAATTAATTCTTAATGTAAAAAGTATTGTACCTAATTATAAATGTAATTTAATTTTCTAGAGAAGATAATTATTTAAATATGGTAAATGAGGTGATGTCAAATAAATCTTAAAGATAAGATTTGAAAGTGTTGTTAAAGCAAAATAAAGATAGAAAAGGTGGAGTTTTGTTTTAGTAAAGCCTAAAAGATGGGAAAAATCAAGTGACTTTTAACAAATAAGAAAAATAAGTATTGAATAGATGTTAAAGCGGAAAAAGGACGGGAAGAATTGCATGCAAGCACATGCACAACTGAAACTAGTTTGGAACGGGGGAGGGTCAGGTCTGGGAAGAAAAGAAAACTCCAGCTCGGGAAAAATGAGTTCTAAAAAATAAAATCAGTGGGCTTTGGGGGGAGCTGGGGAAAAGAATTCTAAGGGAGAAGAAAGGTCTTCCTCGGTAGACGACGGGGAACATTTTTTTGAAATATTGGACAGGGGTTGATGTTACGAGAGCGAACACCACAAATGCACCATGAAACCCGTGTGAGGCACTCCACCTGGTTCGGCATTCCCAGACCTGTTCTTCAACACCTAGAGATGGGTATGGAAACCTCCTTTATCTTAGCACGTTCTTTTGAAGGTTTTAATTCAATATTTAATTCTTTGTATGATAAGAACAATGAATGATAGTCTGTAGACGAGTCTTCGAATTGTTTGATATTGTTGATTGTCTATCACTTGAAATTCTAGGGTATAGCATACTCCGTAGGCGAGTCTTTTTATTGTTAAGCCAATAGACTCACCTCCACATCTTAATCCTAATGGTCTTGTGCCAGTGGCGTAATGTCCCCCTTATCACTTCTTTCATGCTTCTGGACAAAGAATCACTTTAGAAGGATTCAGGATCATAAGAGCATCTCATAGTCCCACTGACCTGAGATCTCCTTTCTTCACCGGTCTAAGCTTAAGGCCTCTTTTGGTCGGTTTGTGTGATTCCTTATATCTTTTCGGTCGCATATACTAAGATGAAGATCAATAAGCCTTCTGTTTTCTCTTGCTTTGTTTTGGATAGCTGTCATAGCGTTTGGAGATTTGTTTTTCTAGCTGTAGAATCTTGCTATGTTTGATTGGTCTTGCTCGAAAGAACCACCGAAATCTAATCTGTAGGTTTTGTTTCATTTATGTCGCTGTGATTCACTATAGTTAGGCTAGCTATGATGTTGAACTACACTGTGGGTTCATTATGTGCAGTTTGTTTGGAACCCTTTGGAGATTTGGAATGAGTTCGCTATCTTGTCATGCTTGGAAATTGCTAGATTTAGGGGCTACGTCATCTCACCTCTCTCTTTCCCTTTAGACTTGTGGGCTTCATCTCTGATAGGTTTTAGAAAACTGAAATCTAATAGTTAAGGTGATCTTTCATCGTGCCAACAACTCTGGTACTAATATGAGTTTTGGTTTCATCAAATAGCTTAGCCATCCCAAAATCTGCAATCTTAGAGTTCAAAGAGTTATCCAACAGGATGTTACTAGCTTTGATGTCTCGATGCACTATTCGGACACTAGATTCCTCATGGAGGTAAGCAAGCCCACGTGCAGTTCCAATGCAGATGTTGTGCTGAGTAGGCCAGTCCAAGTGGATGTCAGATCTTCTATTGCCTGCAATTTTTCATTTCTATGTTGTGAATGAATACAAAATAATGCTTACAAATCAAGGAAGCTAGGGTGGCCATATATTGTTACCAAATAAAACTTGTGCAAGACTGTTGTTTTCCAGACATTCGTAGACCAAAATACGATGTTCTCCTTCTACAAAGCATCCATGCAATTTAACAAGGTTTCTATGTTGCACTGCAGATATTACAGCTACTTCATTTATAAACTCGCACTTTCCTTGCGTAGATTCAGATGACAGTTGCTTCACTGCTACTAATTTACCATCTGAAAGAATTCCTTGTTATAATGACATAGTCAAGCACAAGAAAAAAAGATAAACTTTAAGGAGAAATTAAAGAATAGAGAATCATTTGTAATTGGCATGAACCATGAGAAAAACTAACTAGGAAACATAAATTATGAAATAATAATGCTGGTAGATGGCGACATTTCCAAATCCCAATATTCACTTTCTAATATACTTGGCAACCTGCGACAGTTACAGCATTTAGAGTTGAGGCATTGTACAGAATTAAATCGCATCAATGAAACCATTGGCAACCTATCACAACTGTAACCTTTGGTTTTGCAAGGGCGTAGGAAATTTTAAATAACCTCCCTGTTTCGTTAGAAGCTCCCGCAAATGCAGCACTCGAAACATAGAAGACTGTAGGGGTGCAAAGAACCTTCTTAATTCTGTTGGCAACCTGATACTTCTGCAGTACTTGAAAATAGAACGTTGTAGAGGTTAAAATAATCTCTCTATTTTTTTTTATTGTCAACCTGTCTCGCCATCAAACAGCAATGCGTCAAGTTCAAAAAAAAAAAAAAAAAAGTTATACATTATTTCTCCTTCTCATAAGTCACGTATTTGCACCTTACCTCTCTCCTAACCTTCAGCCTTGTGGATTTCATTTGGGATTTGATACAATTAATGCAGCAAGTAGGATGTCGATATTTCCTAAGTCACATTCCCTTGATTCTTTTAAGATGGGACTTTAAATAAGGAAGGGTTTAAAATTAAAGAAAAGTGGATTAGCTAATAACATTTCAACCTTAAGATAGATTTTTGTCTGATTACTTTTGTTAGGAAATCTTCTTCAAATTAGAGATAAGTAAGAATGTTAGTTTTTTTTTAAGAATTCTAAATGAAAGATAGTTTTATATATATATTATATGTAATTTAAATAAGTAAGAAAGTAAATAAATAATAGTTAATTATAAATGAATTGTTATTTTGTATATATATATAAATATGTTTATGGGGAATTACATGAATGTAATTGTAGTAATCAGTAAGGGATTTCTACCCTCTTTGTATTGTATTTATGAATTTGTGTAAATCAAGAAATATTCCATTGTGGAAATATTAATACAATTATAGTGAATTGAATGGAGGTTAGCACATAGTGATGTATGTTACCTTGAAATTGTTGATTTATTGAAAACATGAAATGGTTATTCCGTTAGCCCATCTTAAAGTCTTATGTTCCATTGTTGGTTGAGTTGTTTTGTTTGGTGGTGTTTTGGTTCATCATGTTCGTGTTGAGTTAAAGGATGATTATGATGGCTCCTTATTATTTTGTCTCCCATTTGAGTCATTTTGGTTGAAGAGATTTTCAAATGTTAAGTTTTCGTGTTGAAACCATATTTGCTTCTTTACCCTTGTTTGTGGATTGTCGTTCTTTTGGCTTCCAGAGGCTTGAGATTATTGTCAGTTGATGTTCTCTCTTTATGTTCCCTTGATGAGGCAAGTGTTTTGATATCATGATTTTAAAAGGGTTGTACATGAATTGTTGAGACTTTGATTATGTGTTTATAGCGAGATGGTTAATGCCTCGCGTGGTTTGGTCTTGAGATTATTTGCTTTATCTGTTACGGTACAACCCTTGCCTAGTTTGGTTTATGTTAGGGGTCTTAGGGAGAGTGGCTCTTCGTGGGCGCCGGTGCCTCGGAATGAGGAAGGGCTCAGGATAACCCACGAAAGAGTAATTAAACAAGTGATAACCTAAACAATAGAATTTAGGGGGATGGGTAGTAAAACACACAAGATAATTAAAACTAGATTCCTTGTTTATGCATTAGGGCTACCATAGACTAGTGATAGACTGAGAAGGCCGTGGTCGGCAAGTTGTAGTCTCGTCTTCATGAGAGATTATCGGCTCCGCATTAGCTACCCTATGGTGCCGGCGCCTCAGTTAGGAGGAAGGGCCAGGAGATCCATAGATGGGTGTCGGCGCCTCAGTGGGAGGAAGGGCCAGGAGAATCCCGTGGGAGCTATTCGATGACACTCTCCACTAGACACCCTTGTTCTTGTTTCTTGTCATCTCTCGATATTGTAATCTTTATGTTGTTTCAGATTCTTGTGAAAATGATTTATGAATGCTCTTTGGTGACTTGCTTAATTGTTATTGCTTGGGTTAAATGTGATGAGTTTCATAACTTTATTGATTTTAGTGACTCATGAATGTTGTTGATGATGTCATCGTAATCCTTGTTTTATGATACCTTTGTATGACGTTGAGTCTTGTGGTTCCCTGTTTGGATGTTCTTGGTTTAGGTCTCTTCTTGATAGCTCCTTAGCACGGGGGGTGGGTCTTCAGACCCACGTGGTTGGGTGGAACATGCTGAGCACCCCATTGGGTCCCTAGTCAAGGATCGAGAGGTGCGGATTGGTGTTGTTGCGGCGACTCTAGAGTTGTATCCATCTTGGAGCTAGTTATGTTTCTGCGTATTTCTCTATTCATTTGTATAATGTGATCTTGTCATGTGGTTTCCATCCATATTGGGAAACATGTTTGTATCATTGTAAGACTTGAATAGTGTAAAGTAGGGAAAAGGATGTGATGTAATATTTTGTCATTGGTAAACCTTGTGTGGATATGGTTCCATATCAGATGTTATTTCAAGTGTTGTATTTATTTAAGTGAATGGTTCTATATGTATGCTCGTCATGAATTAAATTCCGCTTTCATTCTTTATCATTGATGTATGATTTAAAGTTTCAATGTATCCCCTGTACCCTAAGTGGGACGAAACTTATACGGCCTGCCTGTGAATTTTCATGTCATAACTTAATGTGCATCCTCACGATGTTAGTTTTACTTTTAATAAAAAATTGTGTGGTAATTTTGCTTTAATTGTCCTTTGGGTTCGCATGATCTAAAAGCTACAAAGACCATCCATTTGTCATGCCGGGTCAAAAGAATCGCTATAGTATTATGATATCGAGGAGACCACTTAGACAAATTTTATGTCCCATCTAAAGTTCATCACACATTTATGTCACCGCGACATAAAATCATTTCTCACCGAATAAGTCCATATGTCCCAAGTATGTCATCAGAATGCATTCGCCTGTGAGACCTTACATAGACTACACAATGTTTCACCGAAGGCTCCCCCTATTTCTTTCGTGTCGCTGTGACTTAAGAAAACTCTCGCTGAAAGCCATCTTCCACTTGTCTTCGCCGAGACATTTCAAACTTGGGGAGACGTTATATAGATTTCTCCATGCTACACCGAAAGGCCCGAGCCCACACCTGTTCGCCAAGACACTTTAGATATCTTACCAACAGAGTCCTTATGCCCCATGTATATCACTATAGCTTCCAACCTTCGAGGGGACCTCCTGTAGACCTCACCTCGTTATACCGATAATTCTTTTATCTCCTGAGTCGCCAAGACAAGAGAAAACTCTTGCCGACGAAGTCCCTTTGTGCTCCATTAGCGAGACCGGAGGTCACTCACCGAGACCTCACGCCGATATCGCAAACTCATACCAATAGGTTCCTTTAATCATCGGTCAGTGTAACAAAATGAAATCACTAATACCATGCATCGAAAAGAATAACTCACACTGATGAACTACCATACACCAAGTCGAGGAGACATGTTGAAATCGGTAAGACACTCCCTTGACACACCATGGTTTGGCCAAAAAGAAACACAACAAGCTGATCGGTAAGAGAAGGAAGACCTCAGCACAACACTACACTAGTGCAAAGACTCACACTGATAGGCAGCATCATTTACTGGTTGACAAGACACAAACCATCTTGTTGTGACATTAAATCGATGACCCAAGCTCATGCTAAAAACTACCTACAAATAAAACCTATTCATTATGACATCAAATGAGTCTTGTCGATAGGAAATACAGACTCATGCAAGCTGAAACATGCAAAATGGATTGGGAAGAAACCAATGGACACATGCCGATAGGAACCAGAAAGAAAAGAAATGCATGACCCGATGGAAACATGGGGTAAAAATATGCAAAATGTAAGCTAAATGTCATGATGGAAGGGTAGATGTGCTTATGATAGGGACTCATAAGGGACTTAGGGGGATGAAAATTTGTGAAATTAGGCAGAAATTTATAGTCCCAATAGTGGCTCCGTCTGGGGATGAATGATAGTCAAATCATTGCAAGGATCCAGAATCTTTGGGTGAGCAGACCAGAAAAAACACAAAATGAGTAGAAAGGAAATGGACTAGAAGCAAGATGGAATGAATGAAAAATGAATGCAAGATGGAGATGAACCAAAACCCTAAACCTACTATGAATGGAAAAGAGTTTTAAAAAGAATAAGCAAGAGTTGTACATGCATTGGCAACCCTCAATCCTCTGTGTTTTAATTTCTCTTGTCCGAGCTGTTACAATCTGAAACTCAAACCATTTTCCCCTGTTAAACACCTATTTTTGTCTTGAGTTCATCAGATTCTTCTTGAAGATACTCATGCAATCTTTCCTATCACTAAAAGTTTTTAGAGAATCATCATGCTTATTTTGGCCCAAAATCCATTCACCATTCTGTAATTTATATTCTTCAACATTAAACAAATCATTGCCATCTTCAACATACAAAATATATGCATATGAAATACAACATTCCTCATTTTCTTTCTCACTTTTATGTATTATGAAACACTCTCCCAGCTGCATAAAAATTTCACAATCAAAGTGCTTCTCTTGAAAAACAAAAAACTTTGTCATATCATTACTGTTTGAGGAAAACAAGTCAAAAACCCTCTGCACCTCTTCAGTATCTCTATTAGGAGACAATACTGGATCATCACTCATATCCTCCATATCATGCATATGTGGATCAATCAAATCTGGACTTCTATCATCCTCGATATGCAAACAAATGTCTTCTTCACATGGATTAGAAATTTCAAAATCACATACCTCATCCCGAATAGAAGTAGACTTTTTATCATCACTAAAAGTATCACCATCATTCCAATAAATACATAGGGAGTCACAAGAATTTTTACACAAAGATTCTTCACTGTGAAAACAAAAGTAGGCTGGAGACAAAACTTCAAGATCATCTTTATGTGTGCATCCCTGGTATTCAGAAGTAAACAAATCTGCAATTTATTCACTACCAAGTGAACAAGTCTCTATATTTTCATCACTACAATTGTACTCACTTTTGTCAACATCAAACAAAAATACAATACCATCAGAGAATGGGAAATCAAAAACATCATCAACGCAGTGATTTATTCCATCATTTTTTTTTTCTGACATTATTTCCTCCTTTTCATAGAATGGATTTTAAAATATCTGAAACTTACTCATTGACACACCTTGGAAAAAAATAATTTGATCTTCATTTAACTCTTCATCATACAATGAGTTTGAAAAATTTGGAAATCACTCTTCAAATGTACAAACCTCATCATGATCAAATATATCTTCATAACTCTCAACTCAGAAAGCCATAGGTATTGTATACTTACTATATGATGAATCAACATTTCCCATTGCCTCTTCATCCCGATCATAAGAGGTAGAAGAATCCCTTGACTGTATATCAAAAATCCTCGTGTTCATCATCTATCTAATATCTACTGTGATTCCCACAAACATGCATCATGCATCAGGACAATCATAGCAAGAGAGATGCCCTGCACCTTCATCTTCCTCAACCTGGTGAAAAGTATTTGAAGCCAGATATACTGTGTGATCTTCTTCATTGTTTTCCATCTGCATTTCCTCTTCTTGCATTCTTTGGGCTACAACACAATAATCTAGGGAATGTGGCATATCACAAAATTCACAGAAGTAATTGTTACTTACCATATAGGTTCCCTTTGTCAATGGATCAGGAGCTTCCTTGTTTCTAGGCCTAGCTGTTATAGGTTTGTTGTCTTTCTAGTCTGCATTGTAAGGTATATCATGCAACCTCGGCCTTTCATTCCTATATGTGTTGCTTTGCTGAGAAACCCTAGGAATATCTCTTTTACTGATTATCCCAGCAGCCTTCCTATTGTTTTCAATTGTTTGCACCATCTTTTGTGCCTCAGCCAAACTTCTTGGGAATTTATTTCTCAGCTCATACCCTATCTTTGGATCAAAAGCATTCAAATAAATACTCAATGCTACAAAATTTGGTAACTTTGATCCAAGAGGTATCTTATTCTGTAACTTATTGAATCTCTGATTGAAATCATAAATTGTATCACTTTGATCTTTCTAAATGTGTATTAATTCATGAAGAGCATAATCTGGTACACTTAGATTCCCAAACTGTTGGAGGAATTGATCTTGAAATCCTTGAAGAGAATCAATTAAGATAGCTGGTAGGCTATTGAACCAATCCCTAGCATCTTCAACAAGTGATATCATGAATAGCTTCATGAGTAAATCTTTGTATGGCACATCCAAATCTTGGATGAAAGCATCAAAACTTCTTAAATGATCTTCAGCAGTGATTGCATCACACCCTATAAACTTTGGAACAATACCCCTCCAATTGCCATCTGTTGGATAAGGGGATAATGGAATCCCTGCCGAATCAAACTATCTGATCATTGTTGTATGCTGATGAGGGGGGGCACTAGGTGGGTACTAATGCTGGTACATCAGACCATAGTGCTGTGTATGATGATATGGAACATACTGCTGACCATGAGGAGCTCCAGCATGACCTCCACTAAACTGAAATCCTCCTCCATTCATGTTTAAAAAAAATCTGCAAAAATTATTTCAGAGTCGCTACCTACTTTTCCAAAAGTAGGAAAATCATTATTTCTAATCTTTTCCCAACATAATCACCCTTTCTAAAATTTCTCAAATTACAAATTTTCCTCCAATGACTCTATAATGTGGTCTTCAACCAAATTTTCTGATATAATCCCTAGCAGAGTCACCAATTTGTTAGCTCTAAAAAATGCAAGTTTGAACCACAAAAGGTTGCCAAGCTTTCACAATGTTTTAGGGTAACAGAACAAGGCTTGAAACAAACAAACCTTCTACTCTTTAGGTGCTGCTAAACCTAGGTGGGTGTACCTCTTTGAATTATGTAGACATAACTTGTGATTATCCTTCTAAAATGCTTTGTCAATAATGGCAGATGACAATGAACAAAATGAACCAAACTTGATAGCCACCTTTTGATCTAAATCCTAGAATGCTCAATTAACTAATAAAAAGAGATTGAATGAATTCAAATAATGAAATTGTAGAGACCAGTGCCTTATTGGGTATGCAGAGTCAAATAAAACAGAAGTGGGAAACTTATTCTGGCAGAAAATCAAATTGCGAGCATATGATCTGTTCATAACTTGTATAAACAATGCAAGACTATGACCACTGAGCTCTTCTTTAATAATTCAGATGAATCTTCCTAATTACTATGATCAATGAAAAGGGTTTAATCTCTACTTGAGAGAACCAGTCAATTAATCACACAAATACAACAAACGTGTATTGATAAACTGAAAGCAAACTTGTTACATCAATTTAAACAACTAGAAAGAATCAACTTGGAGACAACTTCAACAATACTTTTCAATAAGTTCAACATACAATTGACACCAAAAATAACTTGCCACACCAGCTGATTTTATTTGAATTCGCCATTTGAAAACATGCAACATAGTCTCCAGAATGAGAACTGTATTCTACTGTGCCCATTCCTAATCTACTATATCTATCTATAATCTGATCCTCGTTCAATTACAATCTAGGGGTATATTTATACCAAGCATGAGAAAATAAAATATATTGAAAAAACAAGTCAGACCTCCTTATAATTCGGGCTCAAAATCATGTTGGCCACAAGATTTGAAAATTGTTAATCACCAGTGAACCAGTCATTGAGACCACCAAAATGTATGCCAAAGGCAAAATATCGTCAACCGCTCCATCCCGTGCTCCTCTGCTCATCACCGTAACACATCCAGGTCATGAAGACATTATATCAAAAACTCCTGCCATACCAAGAGTACCATCTGTTTTTCATGCCGAAGTCAAGAAGCATCGCTGTAGTATTATGATATCGGGGAGACCACTTGTAGACAATCTTACATCATACCGAAAGTTCATCACACATTTAGGTCACCGTGACATAAATCATTTCTCACCAACAAGTCCATCCGTCCCAAGTATGTCGTTGTAGCTTCCATTCATCAGGGAGACCTTACATAAACTACACAATGTTTCACTGAAGGCTCCCCCTATTTCTTTCGTGTCATTGTGACTTAAGCAAACTCTCCACAAAAGCCATCTTCCACTTGTCTTCGCTGAGACATTTCAAACTCGGGGAGACATTATATAGATTTCTCCATGCTACACCGAAAGGCCCGAGCCCACACCTATTCGCCAAGACACATTAGATATCTCACCGATAGAGTCCTTATGCCCCATGTATATCGCTATAGCTTCCAACCTTCGGGGGGACCTCCTGTAGACCTCACCTCGCTATACCGATAATTCCTTTATCTCTTGAGTCACTGAGACAAGAGGAAACTCTTGCCAACAAAGTCCCTTTGTCCTCCATTGGCGAGACCAGAGGTCATTCACCGAGACCTCAACCGATATTGCAAACTCATACCGATAGGTTCCTTTAATCGTCGGTTGGTGTAACAAAATGAAATCGCTAAGACCATGCATCGAAAAGAATATCTCACACCAATGAACTACCATACACCAAGTCAGGGAGACATGTTGAAATCAGTAAGACACTCCCCCAACACACCACAGTTTGGCCGAAAAGAAACACAGCAAGCCAATCGGTAAGACAAGGAAGACATCAGCACAACACTACACCAGTGCAAAGACTCACACCGATAGGCACCATCATTTACCAGTCGACAAGACACAAACCATCTCGTCATGACATTAAATCGATTACCAAAGCTCATGCCAAAAACTACCTATAGATCAAATCTATTCGTTATGACATCAAATGAGTCTTGCTGATAGGCAATACAGACTCATGCAAGCTAAAACATGCAAAATGGTTCGAGAAGAAACCAATGGACAATTGCCGATAGGAACCAGAAAGAAAAGAAATGCACGACCCGATGGAAACATGGGGTAAAAATATGCAAAATGTAAGCCGAATGTCATGATGGAAGGGTAGATGTGCTTACAATAGGGACTCATAAGGGACTTAGGGGGATGAAAATTTGTGAAATCAGGAAGAAATTTACAGTTCCAACACCTTTCATCTCCACCATCTATCTTGTCTCCTTTGAAACTAAACCGTTGATAGGTTCCCCCTCAGAAAATGCTTGAGAAACTCTATAAATACACCCCTTATCCTTTGCATGATCAACCTTTTGAGTAATGTTATAATGCTATTTTGAAATACAAATTGGAAAATGTTATAATGCCATTTTCCATCCACACTTTGAGTATTGTTACCATGCAGGTTTTTCGTAGGAGCTTGGAGCTTTCATGGAGTCTTATACTTAGCTTTCATATCATGTGTGACTTTGCATTCTCATCTTAGATTAATTCATCTGCTTCCATAGTTACATTTTATCATCTCCATCGTGAT
>VDFB02120421.1:0-15712 GCA_007258455.2 Sequoia sempervirens | reverse complement strand
TATAGGAGGCGGACATGCAGTAATTCTTGCCACGAATTTAATGGTTATATTTGAATTATGTAGTGGCCAACGAAAAGGCCATAATGCCTCCACCCTAGGCATGCAAAATATAGACTGTTGTTTCCATTTTTGAATAACACACAGGAAGTGTGGTGAAGAAAATCACAGGAAAAGGTGGGTTTTAGGAAGGAAAAAGTTGAGGAGCTAGAAGGAAAAAGCCAGGGATATCCTAATCGATTTGATTTTGAGGTAATTCAAACCATGCAAGAAATATAAACTCATTGTTATTTCCATTCTTTCCTTTTTTATTATCAAACGACAACAAATTGCATTTTGTATATTGTTTGCTTTCATTTTTCTGTGAGTACATTTGATAGAAGCCATTGCCTTAGGCTGAATGGCATAATGTTGACCTCTTTTGTTCACTTGTTTGCATTATGTGTATGAGATATTTCTTTAGGAAGACATGTAGCTAGCTCTATGAGCTAAGCTAAGCCTTTGAGTGTTAAGCTCATATGGTTCTTCCTTGAGGCCGCTCACATGAGCATGCCATATGATGGAATTTGTATACTTTACACCATTTTATTATAACTCATTGTGAATAAAAAATGATGGAGATCGATTAAGGATTCCCTTAGAAGAGGGTTTGTATTATTTCATATGAATGTTCACCACCCTAGCAGCTACCGAGGCTCGCAATGTTTCAGGAGCCGGTCATAAACTCATGCTATATTTTAAATGTTAAGCCCATAAGGCTATCAGAATTAATCCAATGAAAATATAAGTGATTCCTCCTTTATATATTTGGGATTGATTGTGATCCAAGGGAAATAAAAGACCCCTGTGAATGTTGTATTTTCTTGTATTTCATATCGAAACCTGATATTAAGTGGAATGATAACATCAAATGGGAAGGGTTGTGTTTATTATTTTAAGCCTTGACCAAATGCAAAATGTCTTTTCTTTGAATCCAGCCCCATTCAACAAGGACGGTGGATTAAAAACCAAGTTGAAATGAAATCAAGGTTAGCATGTAGAATATCCTTGCATGCATGGTAATAGACAATAAAGTACATAGGCAAAATTTTTGAATATAATTATGATGATCTTGACCATTAGGAGATGGTTAATAGCTTGATGTTAGAGCAATAATATTATTCTGAATATTATCATATTGTCCTTATGCATGTTATAGGGCAGATTTTTACTTCAATACTTTTTGTATAATGCGAAAGAATCATATTGTTTCTTCTAATTGTTAGTGAATCATATGCTTGTAAAAGTGAACATTTCTTATAAGAACAACTAGAGATCTATAATAGAGCAATTATATTATTGTTTTTTCTTAAAACTGAATTGTAGAAAAGAGAATATGAATGTTCTATTGTATTATAGCTCTGTTTGATTTATAAGTGTTTAAATGATAAATGTACATATGTGAGCAGCTTGCTTATAGTTGTATAGTAGGAACAATTTTTTTTTGTTTTGTTTAAGCCAACAATGTACTTAAGCAAACAACTAGTTTTGCAACTATTTAGAAGGAAACAATAAATGTATGCTCAAGTAGTATGTATGAAACTGTAAGGCTGGTATTGTTCACTTAACAATGAAAGATCAATAGAATACTATTTAAGTTGAAATATGAATTAATGATTTTTTTTTCAGAATGTATGCACAAACTCAAACATTAGTAGGTGCATCTATGTGTATGCACATAGACTTTGTCTATGTACATACACATACTTGTGACATACCATTTTTTGTTTTTCTTTTAGTGCTTTCATTTTAATGGAAAAATGCTTGGGATGATAAGGAGAAATTAGTCATACAAATGAAGTGACTGAATGATGAATTACTCTGTAAGTCATAAATCTTTTTTTTTTTCAAATTAAGCTTACTTTACATTTTGATAGACATTTATGAAGGAGTAATTTGAATATTGAAACAAAACAATGATACCTTAGTTGACTAGAGCATATATGGGTAGCTATTGCTAGAGGGTAGATAGTTGTGTAGTAGGAAGTTACCTTCCGGGATGGGTGCCAAAATGGGTCAAAGAGTATAGGTTTGCTTTACCAGAACCTATCGTTTGTTGTTGTTGCAACACACTTTCGTGCTTTGCCAAGCAATATTGTTCATTATGTATGCATGAATGAACTTTGTGATTTCACTCTCTTCCATTCCTAGCATAGATCTTGCACTTTCTTTTTTCTAGCATACAAGATAAAATTTGCATGTTGATGTTGGGTACGCACCAAATTCCACCTTGCAGGTTGTTCTCTTGCTAAACTCTCCATGCAGGGTCAAGCATTCTTCAAGTCGAAAGAATACTAGGGAAGCATAAGCTTCATGGTTGGGTAGTAAAGCACTTCAACCATGTTCTCATCCACCAATGGAGGTGAGTGATGAAGAAGAACCTTAATGTTCACCAAACTAATATAGTCTATGTTGTAACTTGATGTAACTATCATTTAAGTACTTGATGAGAAATTTACCTTGAAATTATATTATGGCCTTTGTTGCCAAGTGAACATGATATTGTAATTTGACTTTGAAGAGGATATAAGAATCTTTGAGTCTTTTTTAAATGTACATGTGTAGCTATAATTGATTTTAGCCACTAGTGATGTATCTTTAATCTAGAGTATATTCATGTGTCAATTACAATAATATTAAATAGGTAATAATTAGGAATAGGTTATTACAGGTTGTTATTACTTTAAGGGTTTCAGGCTTGCTAGTGATTTGTGGAGTTTTCAAATTTTACTATCTTTATAAGACTTTGGTATTGAACTAGATAAATTTCACTTCTTACAACTAGTTCAAATGAATTTTTCCATATTTGCAAGAATTTTGTAGCCATTAGAATTGTAGGTAAACCCAAGTGAAATGGATGTTATAAAGTCAATTGGTTTAGATGAATGGTTTCAATAATGATGTTAGAATTGTATGATTATAGATTAATATAATTGAATTGATATGAATATGTAAATTTGATGCCAATATTGTAAGATTTGTAGGAAAATGCCAATGAACTAGAAAAGTGCATCAATCAAAAAGGTTCTCTTTGATAAGTAATGAAAATTTCACATGAAGGATATGTAGAGGAGGGGGACCAACCACACCAAGGCTCAAGAGTCAAGAGCGGAAGGCTGCCCTAGTCTACCTCAAGTTGGAAAAGCAATATGATGTCAAGGATAGAAAATGAAGAGCACTCTCAATGCTTTTGTCACTCTAATGACCTGAGAGTTCAATGGCACTAAGCAAGTAGCTTTCTAGAACCTTAACTGTGCCTCAAAAAACTCTCTACCAAAGGACAACATCACAAGTCAGGGATGACAACGTGGTGCATTGGTGTCCATACAAACAAAAAGTGCAAAAGGATAGTTAAGATAATAGAATACCTACTAACAACTTAGATGTTGAGGTTTGAAGCACTAACTAAAATGATAAATAACAAAATGACAAAAATGATAAAAAAGATGACATAGAAACAACAAGAATGAAGGTGATAAAGATTAACTCATGAAGAGTCTAGTTCACCAACCAACTCCACATGAATGTGTACCTATGCACAATCGAGAGAGGAAAAATTTTGGGGCTATATAGGGGTTTGCCTTAGTCAAACTTCTGCTTTGGTGTTTCCACCTCCATGGACAACCAAATAGAAAGATATGTAGAAATACGATAAAGAAAAGAATGTTGGAATGGAAATGAAACCAAGCACTATGAGAGGCACTAAGCTACTCAAATCCAACAACAAATTAGTAATGGGAAAGCATTACCACCCTCAACCAAAGGCACTCAAGACCGATGAGAGAGGAATGCAAGAAAACAACTATGGTAGAGTCAACGTAGCTACAACAACGTTGAAAGTAGTCTTGCAAGACACCAAGTTGTAGCTTCTGTGGTGGATGTGAAAAATGTTGTGATTGTTGGATTCATGAAGCCAATAGTGTAGCAAGTAGCAAGAGTATGGAGCAAAATGTGAAGGTAGAGTAAAATAATTTCCAAGAAGATCGAATTAGTATGTAGAGGATGGAATGAAAGTGAAAGATAGCCATTTGAAGAAGGTTTAGGAGGGAAAGAGCCATCCAAATGTTGGTTGGAAGGTGTTTGGGAATTACATTTCATCACCAATGGAGAATGTAATGCCTCTACAAATTCCAGAGGCAAGAATCCTATTAGGATGGCAATGCGCCATGTAGACATCCCCGCATCGAGCGCGTGCATCCTTGACATAAATTCCCCCATCGACACTAAAAAAAAGCGCCAAGTGGATGGAGTGTAGAATGAGAACATGGAATTAATTGGTTGAATTTTACTTTTTCTAAAGTGGAGGGGCTAAAAGGGGAATTTTCAAGGGAGGTGAAAATTCACTCCTATACATTTTGCCTCCACTTTAGTGGACATGAGTTCCAATGAGTGTTTAGTAAAGTAGATTGGAAGAGTTTAGAAATGTATATCTGAACTGTCAAGGAATCATACTACAATCTGGCTAGCTTGAAAGTGCACAGGAGGCAAACGACTCCACATGTACTCTCTTGAGAAGGATTGAACAAAGGACTCTAAAGATCCTTTGAGCTATAGAGTTGATCAAAGTGCATTGAAGGCCTTCAAACCAACAATGGAAAAATCTTGTAGGATGCAAGTACTTCAAAGGTTCTTGAACTTGCAAAGAAGGTGCCCCCAGGTACTCTCTCTTGAAGGAAGCTCAATGTGAGGGACTCCACAAAGTCAGATTGGAAAGTAGCTTCATAGGCACACCTACAAAGCAACATGTTAATCCATAGATAAAACATGTTAGAAAACAAAAATCCACATAGGAAAGCAAGTAGATAGTACACAAATAGTCAAAAATTGAAGTAGAAGCTTTCAAAGGGGTCCCTCAAGAACCCTTCAAAAGAAAAGGGGTCCACTCGAGGGATGCTATTTTTTGAAAGAGATAAGAGTATTTTTTACAAATCAACTCAACATTAAGGAATCCTTTAGAAATATTTCACTTCATCAAGGAATTCGAAAGGAAGAAATGTCCCCTCACAGGGGGAAGGTCATAACTTCACCCATAGGAGAAGGTGCTCCCTCCTCAGAGGGATTTTTTTCAAATTCTTTCTTTACGAACCCATGATGAAGGAAAAGTATTATGCTAGGGGTCCTTGTTGAGGAATGTGATTTTTGAAAAATATTTTGAAGAGATTTTCAAGAAAATATGTGTTGGCCACCGAATGCATTTTTTGAAAATCAAAGTGGTATGATAGGCCCCCCTTAGGATGTTGTGTGTTGAACATAGAGCCACACAACATCCTAAGGAGAGAAAAACAATAATGAAAAAATGATGTTGTGGCCCGTGGAACATAGCGAGGTGCAATTGTGGTAATTTTTTCACACACATGAGGGACAAAACATGAGCACCACAACATCATGAAACAAGAAAAGAAGAGAGAAAGATATGAAGAATAGAAAAACAATAGCATAACACACAAGAGACAGGGGTGATTTGATATTTCATGGTCAGAGTGCTCATAAATATAAATAAGTATAATAATAGTATATAAATAAACTATCATCAGCCCCCTACTATATCAGACCATGTGAAGAAGGGTACGTGAAAACAAAATAAAAATAAAAAATTGGGTCAACATGGAAGGGGGACCTAAATGCCCCCAACACTTTGCATCGTCCCTAATTGTCGAAAGTCAATACACAACAAAGGAAGAATGATGTGACAAATAGAAGAATCTTTAGGACATAAAAAAAATCCTTTATCCAAGCACCTACGAAGGTGACAAGGGTCATCCAGAACACATAATGCAAGCACGAGGGAACACAATACAACACAATGTACAATCTAATCTATAGGTAAAGAAGAGTTTCCCCTAGTCCTCATCAACCAAGAGGTCATCATTCTTCGAAGCCCAGATCATTATAAGGGGAAGGAGGACGAGCCCCAAGTAAGGGTGGAATATCGAGGGGAATCTCTCCATCTTCACAACAAGAAACGCCAGCCCCCAAGGTATTCTCCCACTCGCCTATAGGGTGAATGTCACGATTTTGCAAAGATTAAGCGATAGGATCGTAATCCTCATCCATGTACCACAAGCTCATGCACTTCACAAGAGTTCCATGTCAATCCCACTGTGAGGGAGGTGGTGCTCGAGATCCACCTAAGCTCACCTAATGACTCGAGCAGCCATGAACTCCAGGGACACCGGGGCTTCTTCCGTCACTAGGACGACACAAGCCAGTGTAGAACTACCCTCTAAAGAAGGTGAACCCTTCTTTTGACCCCCATTACAAACAAGATCATACTCCATTTTTTGCTTCATCGGAGGATGTGAGATCCCCACAGATGAAGTAGAGGGTGCAGAAGAAGAGGAGAAAATTGTGAAAGACACCATTGAGGTATTCGACATGTCCATAGGTTTGAGAATGGTGGGATGTCCAGGAGGTACATCAGAAGGGGAGGCTTGACTGAAGGAGCAATAAACACCTGCATCGTCTTCGAGTGAGGTTCGTTTACACTCATGATGGGAGCTAGAAGAAAAATCAAAGCTGAAGGAACTAAAGCAAAGATGACGGGAGAGGAGTACATAGTAGAAGGTGTCGAAAAAGGAGCTGCCAACTCCTCTTCCTTTCTCTATAGGGAGGCTTGCTCAACAGGCATAGCCTTTCTCTAAAGCTTATGCTCACATGCAAGGTAGTTTCTATGACTTTGGAAGCTAGAGACTGTAGGCTAAGAGGGGATGGAAGACTCTTTTTTTACCATTAGAGTATCCATAATGACCATTTCTGGTGGAGGGGGGCTCTTTGACGGGAGTAGGAGGGAGAGATTGAGAAGATGATGGAATGACAGTGGGGGCATTGGATCTGATGCCTTAGTGGTGGGCCTCTTCTAATTTTCTACCTAAGAGGCATGAGCAGTAGGAGGCCACGATGGTCAAGAAATAGAGGATGCCCCACAGTGACCCTTCCTCTTAGCATAATAAATGGGTCGAGGCCTTACGGGTAAGACAAGAAGGTAAAATACCCAACACTTGTCCTTCCACCCTGTGGTCATCATCAAACTCCTTATGCAGAAGCTAGGAGTAATGATCCAGAGTTCCTCTTCAGGGAGGGAGGTAGAAGTGTGGCTCTGAGCACGGAAAGGCCTCTCCTTTCCCCTTCGAGAGGAAGAGGCAGCTTGTTGTTGTGCCAAAAGGGGAGTCACCTTCAGTTGTCCTTTTCCCCCAATTTTTTACTTTACATAGCTCTAATAAAGTAGGTATGTCCTAGGAGGAAGTGGACCAACTGGGGTGGGAAAAAAATGATCCAATGAGTAACCCCCATGGGATGCCAATGGTTGGTATCCAGTGTCATGCACAACATGCACGACAACTTTGTGAGAGAACTTTAGAAATTTGTATATAACAAAAATGATTCCATTCATGGAAGCTAGCCATGAGATGCCCAACTTCACCTTGAACAAGTCAGATTCTGGAATGACATCAAAATTTGTATCCACAATCCTAGGTCCTACTATGATTGAAAGGGTTATGGATCTATATGACACTAGAGAGAGACCATCATGCATACGTATAATAGATTCCATTTTCTCATACTCCTCCCTCAATAATGAGTTTTCCACAATGTCTCCTCCATAATAACATTTACCTGACTCGTGGGGTCGACTAGGACTCCTATCACAATGTTTCCATTGAGGCAATCAGGAATGTATAGGGGAGAGGGCTTGCTACTCAAAGGCAAGTCCTACGAGGTGAAAATCATATCTAGTGAGCTAGTCACAGGTTGTGGGGGAGAGGTAGGCATGAACAAGACCACATTTATGTATGTTGAGGCTTTAGGGGAAGCATCAAAAGGATCAATAATCAAGTTCGTAGAGAGATGGAAATGGGTCCGTATAAATCTGCAACTCACTAATTTCCTTCACCATTGACTTATTCATTTTATTCTTCTTCCCATCAAGATGGACGGTACCATCATCGATGTGGCTCTATATCTCATGACGCAGGTGCATGCAATGCTTAGTATCATGCCCATGAACATGATGGTACTCACAAAAGATATTTCCATCATACCAATCAATATAAGGCTCCTTCAAAATTCGGTGATTTTCTAATGTTACAATCTTATCCTTCAACAACTTATGTAGAATAGAAGAATAAGATTCAGATAGTTTTGTAAACTTTCTACTGTGCTTGAGGCCATGGTCATTAGTCACAAAAACTACATTCACAACAAACTTTCCTTTTCCTGAAATGGACACTATAGATTTTTCTTTAGAATGGGAGTGCAAGGAGGATCCCCTGAACTGATCCACCATTTGCTAGTACTCCCACAACACAACACACAGATGTACAAAAGAAGGGTATTTCATCAAGGAAAATTTCTCTTACTAGGCTCGCTGCAAGTTGCCTATTAATACCTTTTGCACGTCTGAGTCGGTCAGTGGGTATGATATTTGTGAAAAGAGCGCTTAGTATCATGTGATGAAATCAGTTATCTTCTCGTGCTCTCCTTGATTACATCGGACGAGATCTGAGAAGGTCATCTTCAGACCGATATTAGTTTGGAATTGATGGAGAAAATGATTGATGAGTTGGTCAAATGAGAATATGGAATTGTTAGGCAAGGAACAGTACTACTCGAGTGTTTTATCCTTGAGAGACTGAGGGAAAAGCTTAGCCATTAGAGAATTTTGGTGAAAGAAATTTGTGCACATGGAATTAAAAGCTAATACATGTGTCTGTAGATATCCCTTACCACCATATTTTTTGAACTTGGGAATCTCCATTCCTTGAGGGAAAGAAGTGCTCAAAATCATCACCGGCCAACAAACTACTGCATCGTGAGCCATATGGGATGTTGGAGGATTGAGCACACAATTAGTCTTCACTAATGAAACCCATCTCATCTGTAAATCCTATGGTAAAACCAGTAGTAAAACTGGAAGTGACCTTCATCTTTTCCATTTGTAGGTGTCGTACACTTCTCCTAACAATGTGCTTGAAGGTCATAGACTGGGTTGTAATACTCTTAAAACCTCACAACACCTGAGTCCACAATAGTCATCAAGTGCGAGGAAAAAAATTTCAACACAAATAAATAGATAGACATTGTTCATGTTGGGTTCATCAAAATGTAAAGGAGGGGGGACCAACCACACCAAGGCTCTAGGTCACAGAGAGCCAACAACGTATAGCTTCCCTAGTCTACCCTACAAGCTGGAAAAGAGTTATGATGTTAAGGATATAGAATGAAGAGCGCACCTTTAGTGCTTATATCAATTCTTAGCTAATTTGAGAGTTTTAACGGTGCTAAGCGTAAGTTTTGAACCCTAACTAGGCGCCTCCCAAAACAACTCTCTGCCAAAGGACAGCAGTGCAAATCAAGGATGGTAGTGTAACACGATGGCGTCTCACTGGCGCACTGGCATCTGTATGGAAAAAAAGTGCAAACATACAGTTAAGATAACAAAATACCTACTGACAACTTAGATGTTGAGGTTTGAAGTGCTAACTAAAATGATAAATAACAAAATGATAAAAATGATTGAAAAGAGGACATACAAACGACAAGAATGAAGGTGATGAAGATTAACTCATGAAGATTCTAGTTTTCCAACCAACTCCACACAAAAATGTACCTACACATAGCTCAGAGAGGAAAATTTTTGAGGTTGTATAGGGGTTTGCCTCAGTCAAACCCTCGTTTTGTTGTTTCCACCTCCATGAATAGCCAAATAGAAAGATATGTAGAAATATAATAAAGAAAAGAATGTTGGAATGGAAATGAAACCAAGCACTATGAGAGACACTAAGCTACTCAAATCCAACAACAAAGTAGTAATGGGAAAGCATTACCACTCTCAACCAAAGGCACTCAAGGCCAATGAGAGAGGAATGCAAGACAACTATCGCAAATTCGATGTAGCCACATTAACGTTGAAAGCAGTCCTGCAAGACACCAAGTTGCAACTTTTGTGGTGGATGTGAAGAATGTTGTGATTATCGAAGTCATGAATCCAATAGTGCAGCAAGTAGCAATAGTATGGATCAAAATGTGAAGCTAGAGTGAAAGAATTTCCAAGAAGATTGATTTAGTGTGTAGAGGATGGAATGAGAGTGAAAGATAGCCATTTGAAGAAGGTTTAGGAGGGAAAGATCCATTCAAAGGTCTGCTAGAAGGCGCAGTGGTGTTACGCTTCATTTCCTATGGAGAATGCAATGCTTTTGTAGATTCCAGAGGAAGGAATCTTATTAGGATGGTAGTGCATTGCACAAACATCTGTGTGTCGCGCATGCGTCCCCAATAGAAATTCCCCCACCGACACTAAAAACAAGAGCCAAGTGGATGGAGTGAAAATGAGGAAATGGAATTACTTGGTCAGATTTTAGTTTTCTAAATTGGAGGATGTAAAAGGGGAATTTGCAAGGGGGGGTGCAAATTCGCTCCTATACAGGATAATATGATGTATTTTTGACATTAGTAGGTATGAAATGTGTGGTTTTTCAAGTGAATTGATTATTCGTGGGAACTTGATAGTAAACTGAAACTTTCAAAATTTCCTATTTGAATCAGTCATGTAGATCTTCAACTTGCTATTTTATTTGAGGAATTTTAGCTTGCTACTATATTTGTAGACTTTCAAATTGCTACTACAGTTTTCAATTTTGTAATGATTTAGTTGTTGTAACAGCTAGGATTTGATTTGATCTAACTTCCTAGCCACAAAAGGATAAAGATGAGATAAATACACGCATGAGGGGAGCACTATGGGAGGAAGGGGTGAGATATTTCATCATTAGATAACTTGCGACAAAGAGAGAGAGAAGAGAATGAAGAGAGTCCAAATTTTTAATGTGAGAAAAGATGTTCTCAATGTCTTGAAGAAAAATTTTTGTTTCTAATAAACATTATTGTATTCATTCAAAGAATTAATAAAATAAAATACTTTTTTCTTATTTCATTTGTATTTCATTGTGTTAAGAGTTGTGTGGGTTGCATGATCGACCTACCTAATAGGGTTCATAAATCTCATCTACATTAATCACCTATTAATCAATCAAACTTTCATGGTTAAGTTTTGTTAAATTCAATGTAATAGGTTTAGATCATATGGTGAACATTTCCCAAATAAGATAATAAATTTCTTCAAGTGTTGACGACCTATTTTTCAAAATAAATACAAAAAACTCCTACATTTACATTATTAACCCTTCAATGCTTATTTGGCACCTAAAGAAGGAAGTAAATAGAGATATTTTTAATGACAAATTTCTTATAGATAATTTTTTTATTAAAGGTAAAACAAGTTTTGAAGGGACCTAAAACCCTTTACAAAAGAGATGCTACCAAAGATTAAAAAATAAAATCTACTAATAGTCAACCATCAATAAACCAAACAAAAACAAAAACAAAACAACCTATTGAAGTCCTTGAGAATCTTGGTTGCTTCTAAGTCTTGCTTGTACAGACAATTGTGAAGGTAAAACACCCCCCAACAACTCTTTCTTTTGAACATCTAGGGGTTTCTTGGAGTGACTAGAAGTTCAAGTACTTAGACCCACTCTAGTAGATTGAGATCCATGTTTTCCTTTAACCATTTCATTATTAGTAGTATCAGATTCCTTCAACAACTTTTTCAAGTCCTCATATATTTTTAACTTTCTCATTTAGGATGTGATGCCCCTCAACACTATTTTGAAGAGTATTTTGATTGACTCGACCACTTTCTCAAGATTTTGATGGACTTTCTAAATTTGGTCCTCTAGCACCATGATAAGAGACTTGTAGTCATTCTTAATCAAGCCCACATCTTTTTCCACCTCGTCAAGGATAGAAAGAATTTTTTCGTTCTCGGTCATATTTCTAGACACATCCTCATTGAAATCCTTCTTCTTAGCCTTATTTTGTAGAGACCGAACCTTCACATTAATTTAATTTATTTTCATGAAAACCCATTTAAACATTTTGAAATAATTCACTGCACCATACTTTACCAAACCTAGAACATTATAAATCACCTCCCTATTTCAATTAAAAACATTAAGGTCTTCAAAAAAATTATGCAAAGGGGTTCTTTGTTCCTCATGTGACAGATCATCACCCATTATCACTGTACCTTTGGCTTTCTCCTTGAATTTTCTTAGTTCTTCCATCAATTTTATTTTAGATTTGTCTCTCTCCTTCACTACTCCTAGAGAGGACTTATTTTTTCCCTTATCAACACCAAGTTTCTTTCTCACCACATTACCATCGACAACCCCCTTTTCAAGTTTAGGTTTCTTCCTTTTAGTAACAGAAGAGGAAACATTAGTCTTCATTTCCTCTTCCCTAATAATGGAACCACTAGACCAAGATATATGACACTTTTCACATCTTTTAGATACCTTTTTGGCTTTGGTAACATCTTTGAAGGGAGGGATGGAGTAAATCTTTATAGAATACCCATCTTCTTCCTCTACATCCCACTCATCCTCCTCCATATCATCTTCTATCTCGTATGAGTTTGAGAAGTGTTCAACATGAGGACGTTTAGCCAAGCAAGGTTTAGAAGATTTCTTAGGCTTGGTTGAGATGGATAAAGTCTTAACATGCTCCATAATTAAAAATATCATGCCTTCATGCAAAATAGGAAAGTTTGGGTTTTTCCTATAGTCTCTAATACCACATTCAAGAGAGGAAAATGAATAAATGGAAAGGAAATTTCTTGTTTATTCCTAATATGATTAAGTAGAATAAAATGGTAGCCAAATAGAGTATAAAATTGGTCATCCAAAGTAAAATAGCATATTATTACTTCGACAGTATCAACCCAGATAGGCTTGATGGAACTCATATCGTACCCACCAAAGGAAACTTTATCTAGTTTATCATGCTCATCCCTCTTGAAAAATAAACTCATGGCCGCTTTAGATGCCTTTTTATCTCTGAAGGTATTTCTACCATCTGTAGACAACCTTGAAATTTTCCCTATGAACTCCTCAAATATTTCAATCTCAATGACATTCACTATGAGGATGTGATCTTCTTCCAATCATAAACAAAGACTTTGGACACCTACAGATCAAAACCATGGAGTTTTAAAATATAAGGTGTCACTCCACCTTCCTCCAAAATCTTCTAGACCCACGCATTACTTTGGGTCCCTTCACATGAAATCGGCTCCACCCAACTTCGGTCGCCACCTATATCCAACAAAGAAAAAGAACATAGAAGTTGAAAAATGTAGAGAAAACCCTACCACAAAGCAAGATGGTCCAAAAAAATGGCCAAGCTCTATCATATGAAAAGAATGAAAGGGCATTCAAAATTCCCCAGAATCAATGTGAGAGTCATATTGAAGTGACTTCTCGAAATCATTACCATTAATGGTTGATCCTTCTTAATTTTTTTGTATTTCATGGTTAATAATGGCCTTGACATCAAGAGGGAGGAGGTCATTTGAGTCCCATTCCTTAATCATTACATTAGAAACCTCTAGATTAGCAAAGCAATCAACAAGCTTATTGCCCTTCCTATAAATATGAGAGATATGACAATCATCAAGGACTTGATAATAGAAATAGAATCCCTAATAATATTTTCAATCGACCAACTTGGAAATTGAAGCTCTTTAAGGTAATTTATGATATTTAAAGAGATGCCTTCTAATCACACCTTCTTGAACCCTTTTGAATGAGCCAATATCAAACTATAGTAGGCTGCAAAAGATAGATAATTTATTTTTATTAAAACTAAAGATTGCAATACTTAAGATTGTAAATTTTAGAGTTTGAGAGTAAGCCCCAAAGAAAAGAATCTTCAGTAGTTGGGATAATGAAATGAATAAAAGGTGGGAAAATATAAGGTATTATAACGTAGAAAATTGTATACACTTACAATTTCATATTATGTTTTGGCCCCCTAATTTATTGGACTTAATTAAGCTTCTAATTTTCCAAATTATGAATTTCAAAGCCTATTTTTTATCATTTTCCAAAGGAGGACAAGCATCAAACAAATACATTCAATCATTAAATTATCCCTGACTTTGAGTGTTCTGAAAATTTGGGCCAGGACCCAATCGGCCATGGCCGACTAGGTCCTCCTTCTTAGTTGAGACCCAAATTCAAATATGTTGTTGGTGGTATTTTAACATCCAAAATTCAAATATGAAGTGTCAGATTTTGGAATCTAGTTTTTAGGAAATTGGATAAACACCTATAAATACCTTGTCTTTTGATCATTTGAAATCAAACACACACCTTCTATCATTCAAGAGCACAAACTATTGCCAAGAGAAAGTCAAGAATAGAATATCAGAGCATTATTACAACAATTCAAAATCCAACATCATGTCAAATACTATGTGTGTTCATGATCATGTTATGTGAAGGCTAATATTTTTGTAGGTCTCCAAGCATTCAAGCATGCAAGTGTTCAAGCAAATCTATCAAGCAAGATCCAAGATCCTTGAAGAGATGTGTATGAATTCAATCCTTCAAGACAACCATTTAAGGGTGGTGAGTTGCAACATTGTGTTCATTCATCATTTCCTTCCCTTTCCATTAAGGTTTTATCATTGACATTGTCATTATGGAAGTGTAAACACTTACACAGGGTTTGACTAAGGCAAGCCCCTATATGGCACAACATTTTCCCTCATTGTGAATGTGCAAGTTGCAAGTTTGAAGTGGATTGAAGAGAGTTTAAAGATCCATTGTGTGTTATATTTGTTGTCATCAACCTTGTCAAGACATGAAAACTCGCCTACATAATTTATTTATGACATTCTGACAGTGGGGTAGGTAGAAAACAAAAGCTCAAATCTAACACTGGAGTACCCCAAAAAATGAGCAAGACCCCCTTACAAAGACTCAGTTTCCATTGGGCGACTCAGTTCTTATAGGCACAATAAAACCAATTTTTTGGGCAGGTACACATTAGTATGCACCTTTCAGATTTGTCGAAACTTGACTATTTCTATTTATTAGTTATCGGATAATTACATTATTATATTAGGTCATATAGTCTAATTAGGGAAATCAATCACAATCATTTCCAATTCATTCCTAAGACTCAAAAGGATTAGATCCAGGTTTGATTGACTCACCTTGAGGATTGAAAGTCAATCTATTCACCTTGTTGTTTTGCATCCTAATGAAATACTAGAAATGATAGAAAAATACACCCTAGGTCTTGGATACTCAACTTAGGGTGTACCACATTTTTATATTTCAAGTATCCTTCCATTCATGGGAATTGTGTTAAACCAAAGTAAGTATTGGATTAATATCAAACAAAATCCCCACCAAGAGGGAAGTTCAAAATAAATTTTAATGGAGTAGCATAAGGGAATCTAGTTGTCTTGGGGGCAAGTTGTATCATAAGGGGTTGGCAAGGGAAAGTAATATGGGAAATATTAAAAAAATGACAAAGGGAACACAAAATAAAGTGGAAGCTCGAGCATTATTACTTGGTCTCAAAAATTAAATTGAAAATAGAATCTAGAAGATAATTATAAAAGGAGATTTAATGATAATTATGCATATATTAAAAAATAGTCATTCTAATTACAAGATCAAAATGTCTTGGAAGAATCTCTCTAGTTACTAACAAAGTCAAACTCATTCAATATACTACATTGCTATAGGGAAGAAAATAAGTTTGTTGACCTTTCGGAAAAACTTTTATTAATAATTCAAAAGTTGAAATTGTTAGGCAAATCACA
>VDFB02120420.1:0-64236 GCA_007258455.2 Sequoia sempervirens | reverse complement strand
CTCCTCTTCTAGCAAGCCCCCATAGAATAGTAGGGAATCGATTCTAAAGCTTCCGATAGTTGGAGATGGGCGAGACTTCCGGTTGTCGTTACTTAATTAGTTAGGTCCCTCGGTCTATCCTATTGCGGGAGGTAGATAGCTCTTCTGCCTTCCTTCCTGCTGATTGAACCGAACTACCTTCCTGTGGCCTGAGAATAGTAGGGGCCCTCCTTATTATAGTTCGGCATCTACCTCACCTATGGCTCCTTCCACACCTCCGATTCTAGTTAGGCCCTTAGAATAGTAGGGGGGGTGGGTGGGAGGATGAAGCCGTCCTTCATTACCCGGTGGAAAGAAAGTTCTAACTATAGCCGGAGGCCCCAGACAGCTAAACAACAGCTCAAGGAGTTCACCAGGGAGTAGACGAATTCCTTCTATTGTTGAGAAACAGAGAAAATGAAAGCATGCTCGAAGGCCTACCGAGGGTGAATGCCCCAGGTAAAGCCCCCGGTAACGGGTAACCGGAAAGAAACATGTTTCATTGATAGTCGTATACTGGATCGACCGGTTGAACGAACTAGTCTTCCTTCCGGTTATAGAGAAAGCATGGGCCCTACTATTCTATGGCAGCATGAAAGTTAGGTCAAACATTCCCTCCCGGGGCCAGCCACCCTTTACCCGGATGGCCTAGCTATACTAATCTACCGGGCCACCCTTAGGCTGATTCCCCCAACCTCCCTGGTGAACTCCCTCCCTCTCCATCGTGACTCCCATCCGAATCGATCTCGCCTTTTCGGACCGAGGGACCTTGCTTCTCACCCAATTCTAAATGAATTCCTTCCAGACAATAAAACAGGAGGGTCTCAGTGGGGCATCCTTCCTTCCTACCCTCAGATGCTAACCGGGGTGGAGTGCTTTCCAGCCAGCTATTAGTCTAGCTTCTGCTAACCCATCTATCTCACTAAACTTACCATCGACTAGCCCGCCTAAGATGTTACGTAGAGAATCGGATGGAAACAGATTCTATACGTAACATGGCCAGGCATACTGTATTGTCGGAAGGAAGGTTACCCGGTGGTGCAGAAGAAGGTAGAGAAGTTGGATATTTTCTTAGTTGGGGGCATGGTGATCAGTTCTAGGGCGGCTAACTCCCTGATGATTGCTGTAACGATGAGTGAACTATATGTTGTGATGGCAGCCCCGATGAACCGGGTATAGGTATCAGATTAGTTTAGGGCTAGAACTCCCCCCAGGCTAACAACTTGAACTATCCGATTGCAGGAGTCGCGTTCACTCTACCGGAGCGCCGTGAAATGAGGATGTGGTAGGAGCTCCCTGAAATGAGGAGTTTCTCGCCCCGGACCAGATATCTAGTTCGCTCCCCATAGAAAGCCTTGCCTCTCACCCACGGTCAACGACTAGCTGATATAGTTCCCTGGGCGGACCCCTTGTTACTTCTAAAGGAGGGCCCCGGTTAGGTGTTAGGTTCTAGCTGCTGATTGAACCTAAGGCTCACTGCAGCCGACCTCCTACGGGGCACCACTATAAGCGGGGTGGGTGGGGAAATAGAGGGGCCTCCCCACCCAAGGCATGCCTTCTGGCAGCCGACCCTACGGGGCAAGCGGGTGGGGTTTGTTTCGGGACCTAAGGCCAATATGGTCGGCGCCGTAAGGCAGGCAACAACTATAGAGGGTGGGTGGGGGTGGCGGGTCGGCGGGGTTTGGGTGGGGTTGGGCCGGATAGAGATTTGTTTGAATTCCTTCCGGATGGCCCCTACTATTCAATGGCATTGCCTACCTGAGCTCTCATTTTCTCTGGTCCGGGTCAACTTCACTTAATTGTGAGCACTTCACTGAACTAGCCAGATTTCAAGAGAAAGTTGAATAACTAGAAAGCCCACCCCACACCGGGGGTGTAGGAAGGTGCTCTGCTCAGTCTGCATTTCCATCTCTGATGGGTGGTGAGAAAGTTGAATATTGTATTTCCATATTTGAGCACCGACCAATCTTAACTGAGCACCGGCCAACGGGTGAAGCTGTTAGCCTCTACTCCTGTCCTCACCCCCGCTATATTACATTAGCCATCCAACTTCCATGCGATAAAATCCTAACTTTCTAGTTATCCATCGGAGCCGAACACTCCTTCTGGCTTATTGTAGCGGGCTGATTAATTAAGTAACCGGACCTTCCTTTCCTTCGAGAAGTGTCCGAACAATCCTTCTTTCGGATCGAAGATTGTCCTATCTTTTCTTGATCTCCATCCTTCACTCCCTCCCTGGAGTTCTCACTCTTTCTCCTACCACACCCTCGGTGGCCAAACTAACTAACCTTCCTTCCCGTGTTAACTTCTCTACAACCGGGCACCTTCCTTCCTGCTATCTATAGTTGTCCTCCCATCCGATTGTCCCATCCGAGGGTGTAACTATATTACGTATATGAGCGCAAACAATGGCATCTACCGACTCAAATCTCCTATTCTCCTCCCACCCACCTAACTATGATTCCCTCCCAACGTTAATTCCCGGAACTATAATTCCTTATTCTAGCAGGCTATGCCTTCGGCACCGACCATATGGAACAACAACTATATAGGGGGGGGGATTATAGGCTGGGAATTTTAGGGTGGGAGGGAATTACCCAACTATTCCCGGGTGGGGGGGATTATAGTTCTAGCCGTTCCGGTGCCCTTAGAATAGTAGGGCCACCCACCCCAATTAGTCGTCATAGTAGGGGCCAGATTCCACCTTCCACATGGGTGGTCCTCCCATTACCCTTCCTACCCGGGGGTGAGGATGGGACGACTATCCTCTATTGCCTGGGGGTGCCACCGGCCATCCTTTTTCACCCCCTGTGGGAGGTAGGACACCCTCGGTGGCGGGGGTGAGGGCAAGGACCATTCTACTGTTACCATCCTCCTCCCCTCCCATGGGCTAAGCCTGCTCCCAGTGAGATTGTTCCTGGCAACGACTAGCTATTATTTCTAAAGGCAGGTGCCCCGTTGATAGCAGAAAATGGATGGGAGGGTAGGGACGATGAGTGAACAGTTACGTAGTTGATGGAGGAAGGAAGCATTACCAAGTAGTTGATGGCTTCATTGGATTGTTTCCCTGGGGGATCTCCTGTCCTCCCACCTGCCTCTGGTCCGAGCGAGCGAGCATCCGACCATCCTTTTTGATTGATTGTCTGGGTGGGGGGGAATTATAGGATCCAAATTAGTTGATTAGTTCCCTCCCCGGAAGGTAATAGATCTAATCCTCGCATGGGAAGAGAGCCTTGCTTGCTTTCTGGCCTCCTTCTGCTGGGTTTCCATCCGGTAAGTGAGGACGAGCTCCAACTCTTCGACGAGCTTCCATCCAACTATACGGTATTGCTCGAACTATTGGTTAGGGCGACGAGTTCTGTCCGGGACTAAGAAAAGAAAATGGATGGGCCAATAAGGATGGATCGGTCGGTAAGGAGTATAACCTGATGCTCAGCCGCCCTTCCTTCCACCCCCGGTAGATGAATTGAACTATGGGCCCTTCCACCCCCGGTAGAAACGTTGAGGGCCCCGCCACCGTCTAACACGTCGCGAGGTTGAAGCAACGAGCTATAATTCCCTCCCGCAGGGAACTTGTCTGGAGCTGGGAAAGCAACTGGATCAAGCCTATTTTGCTTTCCCCAAGGTAGGGAGCCTGATGCTGGCCATTGACTAGATTCTCTTTTGAGCTGGACCATCCATCCTTTGAATAATCCATCCATCCGGAGCTACATGCTCGAGCTAGATGCCGTTGTTGGTAATGGAAGGATAGTTGTTGAATTCCTTCCGGAGCTAGATGCCGTTGTTTCCTCCCACAGGGGTCCAACCGGAAGTATCCTACCTATAGTTGGAGCTACCCACCCGGATGAGGAGCTACCCACCCGGAGCTAAGGCAGGAGGGAGAGTGGGTGAGGGCAAGGATACTCCTCGTTGAGTTCAGAGATGTTGGCAGTGGGCTGGGGAGGAGCCATCCCTTGTTTCCGGAAGGAAGGCGGTGGAGCTACCCGAATAAATCAGGGAGGGGCACCCGGATGGCCATCCAACTAAACTCTCATTGGCCGGAAGGAAGGAAGTAACCAGTTAACAGGCTGGATGGAACTCAACGAGGAGCGGGGTGGGGGGGGAATTCTAGCAATTCAAATAGTTGGGAGGCCTAAGACCCCAGGCAATATCGGCAATATCTATAGATAGGAGTTGGGCTCCTTTATCCATCCTTCACCGGCTCCAGTTCGTTTAGCTTTCTAGATAGGGCAGTTCGTTCTTGCCTCCCACCCACGGGTGAGAAACATCCAATAGGAACCCCGGAAGGTTGTTTCGGAATTCCCATACAACTCTAATCGTTGTTCAATTCAACAACTCTACTATAATAAGGAGGGCAACTCCCGTGTAGCCGGAGGGAGATGGGAACCGAGAATATTGTAACGGGGTCTCCGAATTCTATTATAGTTGTTCAACCGGTGTGATGGACTGTTTGGCTGTTAGGAAGGAATTCCCCTCCTGTTTACCGGATAGCCATAAGTTTATTGTCCTCACCGGGGCCCTACCCCCAGGATGGATATAGCCAGCTTAATCTGGTCCTCGCATGGGACTTGCTCTCATTACCTCCCTCACCTCCCTATTGATTTTCTGTGATAAAAGGAAATAGAGTTCATGAAGGTGGCCTAACAAGCTAGACTGTAATGGCTATCCATGGGAGGACCCTGAACTGAATGAACACCCCCGGTAGCTGATTAGTTTACCCGGCAATGAGAAGTTGGATTGTTCGAGCGAGAACCTAACAAGAGCCCTTAGAATAGTAGGGGGATTGGCCTATCCTGCTAACAGACTGAACTCTACCGGTTGCTACACCCCCGGTTGCTGGAGAACAAAGAGTTGAATACAGGAAGGACGGACCAGAGAACAATAGGCCAGTCAAGAGAACAGCAAAATGGATGGGAGGCCCATAGACTATCTTCTAGAGGAGGTGTGGGCAAGCGGGTGGGAGGGAACTATAGCAGATAGGATGGGAGGAATAGATAGCAGGAAGGAAGGCACTACCCTTATTAGAAGTTAGGGCCCCAGGCAAGAGTAGCTCCAGTAACGAGTTAACAATTCCCCTTCCATAGTAGTTCTTCACCGGGGAAGAGTCCAATAGTTTTTTAGCTCGAGGCCTTAGCTGCTCTGCTGAAGGAAGGGTGGGCAACTATAGCTAGGCCATGTAGTTTCTTGTCCGGGGTGAGTGAGGGATGGAGACCGATAGTTGAAGGGAAGGGACTCCTCGTCGGATAGGATAGTCTAATAGAACTTCTTGCTGGGCTCACTCTCTTGCTGGGCTCAGGGGTGGGTGGGAGGATATAGAAGCGCGATGAAGATGCGAGAAGCTCAACTGGTGAAATCGAGGCTTCACCCACCCCCTGATCGAATCTCACCCGGTTCTCTTGCCTCCCGGGGAACTATAATCCCCACCCAACCCTAGGGTGGGATGGGCCCCCCACCCACCCTTTATGTTTCTCTGGTAGTCGGGCCCTTCGGGGCCGGCCTATTCGTCTTTTGCGGTCGGATGTTAAACAAACTTGCCTGGGGGTGAAGGCAGGCTGGCCCACGGTCGGATGCTCGGACCAGCAATTCAACTAGTTCAACCTTTCTCGAACTAACTCCCTTCCTCCCACAGGCAAGCCCAGAGAACAAAAAGGTAGGATTGTCCTTCATGAGAAACGAGGGATAGCGGTGGAGGGATAGAGAAAACTAGTCGATGGCCCCGGTTGGCTGGATAGTTTCATTCCCCGGTTGGCTGGATAGTGAAGCTGGTATTGTTTTGCGAGAGAGTAGATTCCTTGCCCTCGGCACCTTTATCGAGTGAGAACTCCAGGGAGTTATGGTCCAGCTAATACAGGATGGATGGGCCAATAAGGATGGATCGGTCGGTAAGGAGTATAACCTGATGCTCTTCTCTCCAATGTGCCATTACCGTAAATCAGCGAAATAATTCCCCTGAGGACTGAGCACCTTCAGCCTACCCTTCCTTCACCCCCGGTGTGGGATGGACTTTCTAGTTTGGCTGGAGGATACTCCCAACCAGTTAGTTAGCCTAATAGCTCCTTGTCCTCCGGGTGAAGGGAGAGACCGTCAGAGAACTGGACCGATGCCCCACTAAAACCTAATCGATGCCCCAGCAGGGACCGATGCCCCCGGCCGAACTTGATAAAGTAGTTGATGGAGGTGCCTAGAGAAAGTGATGGAGGAAGGAAGTTCCGTAGTTGAGTCAAGAAGATGAGAATGGGAAGGTAGTTAACCCCCTGGAGTTGAAGGATGGATGTCTTCTCGAGTTATCCGGAAGGAAGGTGTTAACGATTGTAACTAATCTAGCTCCGGAAGGAAGGAATTCAACAACTAAGATTCCCGGGCAACCGATCGCTCATCTACGTAATATAGTTTAGTTGGTAAGGTAGGACAAAGAATCCCTCCCAACTATTTTATCGTTTTGCAGGTTAGGCTCTCCACCCCCGGTTAGCGGTAATGAACTAGTCGGAAGGAATGGGGCTAGTCGGAAGGTGCCACTCTTCCTGGAGTTCTTAGGCACCTATAGTTTCTTTGGCCCAACGAGGTAGCTAACTATAATCGGAAGTAAGGTCAACGAGAGTTCAAGAAAGTCTCCATCCCGACAACCGGACCATCCCGATGGAAAGAAAGAACGGAAAGAAAGAACTTCGCCTCGGATGGATCTACCACTAGCAGGATAGCTTCCTCTGCACCCAGCCCATAAGTTAGGATGGCCAGCCCACAGACAGAGTTAGGACAGCCAACTCTTCATCCCTCACCCCCGAACAGGATGATGGCCGATGGGGAGGAGGTGTGGCCCTACCATCCCTCACCCACGGTGGCCCTCTAACACGTCGAGTTGAGTGAAGGAGCATCCGACAAGGCCCCCTCCTTTCTATAGGGTTTCTTTCCTGCCGTGGGTGTAGGACGGTTAAGGCTTTACACCGAGGACAATACTTTCTTTGTTTCCTGTCCTGCTTCGTTTCCTGTCCTGCTTCACTATCACCCGGGCCCATAGAATTTGAGGGGATTCCGAACTGGATGGAACTCAACGAGCTATAATTCCCTATAATCCCCCCCACCCGGGAACTATAGTTCAGGGAGACTAGTTGTTAGACCAGAGAGAGTTGTGGTCCTACTACTCTCTGGGTGGGAGGGGGTGAAGGCTGGAGCAGTGAAGGATGGTGCCATTGTGAGTTCCGGGAGAGAAGGAGTGAGTTCCGGTATCAAGTTAGTGAGGCAAGCCCAGAGAACAAAAAGGTAGGTTACCATCCAACAAAAAGGTAGGTTACCATCCGGCAGGACCGATGGATACTCCGATGGATAGTTCAGGAATGTAGTAGGCAGCTTCACTATATTGTATTTCCAGAGCTCATCCCTCCATCCTCACCCCCGATAGAAAGAAGTTAGGCTAGCCTCACCCCCTCTTTGGATTGGCCCTGCAGAGCTTCCCCCCCGATTAGTTATTGGATTCCATCTCCTTCATTGGATTCCATCTCCTTTCCTATCCACACCCCCTCTAGCGGCTTCGGCAGTTGGGTAGTTCCACGGGGGCTTTCTAACGTTGGCCCTCCCACCCGGCCCATTAGAATAGTAGGGGGCAACCTATAGTTTCTTTTTCCCCCCAGCGAAACTAGAGTTTCCCACCCGATTAATTGAAGCATTGTTGGGGGTAATTGGATAGGACCCTCCGGCCCATGTAAAACAATCTCCTCCGGCTAGCCCATCGGGGTGGGAACTTAGGAGGCCCCTACTATTCTAAGGCCCTACTATTCTAAGGGGATTGTTCGATTGTTCTTTCTTTCCTTGCTGAAGGATGAGTATTCAACAATCAGACTAGCTTCAACTGCCGGGGAGACTAGCTAAAGGAAGGAAGCCAAGCTATAATTCCCCCCCACCCTGCAGGGAGGGAATTATAGACATCTGATCAGGGAGTTTGATCAGGGACCTAAACTAATCTGCTATACCCGGGGCTGCCATTGATACCTATACCCGGTTCATTGGGGCTGCCATCATAGTTACGGTATTAGTTCCGGAAGGCCTTCCATTTCTTGTTATATCCATCCTTTGTTTTGATGCCTTCCCACAGAGCTTTGTTTTGATGCCGAGTGAAGGAGCATGCTTTCAGAGAATTCACGAGGGCCCTCCGGAGCCGGAAATAAGAACTAGTTCAACCGGAGCGAACTAGCAACACCAGCGAGGCTGCATCGCAAACTAGCAACACCAGCATCTCCTCGTGCCATCCTGAACCGGGAACTACTATCCTTCTATGGGAGTTCCGATTAGGAGGTGTAGGCGGGTGGTAGACTGGGAGTTCAAGTGCCGTATTCTCCGGGGGATGGAGCAAGCTGTTTCCTGTCCTAACTAAACTCCTCCGGGGCTAGGATGTTCTATCCAACCATACGTTCTATCGTTGGGGCGGGCGCTTACTTTCTCCCGGGTTCTCGATGGGCTGCAGGGTGAAGAAGCGTCCCTATGATTCCCACCCACCCGGTAGCTCGAGCTCTAGATTTCTTGAACTTTGTATATAGTTGGCCCCCACCCACCCCTGCTTAGAGGAGCCTACCTGAGCTTTCATTTCCATCGGGCGGGGGCCAGCCAAACAATAAAGTATTCCGCCGGATGGTCTAGACTAGTTAAAGAAAACGAGTTAACAACACTCAACTACGGAAGGCAGGAAGGAAGTCCCATTATTCTATAGGCAACCGGAAGGAAGGTAGGGTGTGCATTTCCTGCCCAAGTTGAGGCATGTTACGTAAGTAACTATATCCGTAATGAACACATTCACACCCCTATCTGGCCCCTACTATGAGACTAATTATCTAGTTGACCGGTACGCCAGCTACAATTCCCACCCAACTATACTCCCACCCATAGTAACGTAACATGCCTCAACTAGAATTCTAGAATCCCCACCCCCCCTGTTCATGAGGACGGCAAGTTCTATAGCCTCCCACTCTCTATAGCCTCCCACCCAAGGCGCCTTAGAATAGTAGGGGGGTCGGTGGGGTTTGTTTCGGGACCTAAGGCCATATGGTCGGCTGCCGAAGGCAAGCCTCAGGTCGGTGGGGCCCACCCCCCCATTATATTTCCAATATGGTCGGTGGGGTCAAAGGGTGGGGAGAGGTAGTTGGGTGTTCATGATGCAGTTCATGCTGCAGGAGTACGAGGGGCGTTGGGGCCGGCTTCAATTAATCTACCTCACCGGCCCATAGAATTGTAGGGCCCTCCCACCCTAGGGTGTGCATGAGGGAATAATAGTTAGGTGGGGGGGGAATTCAACGATTAGTTGTTGGGTGTTCATGCTGCAGGAGATAGTGGTTCTTTCTTCGGTCCAGCTGGATCTATATAAATAACTTCGATAATAGACGACAAGATAACAACTATAGAGGGTGGGTGGGGGGGCACTTGGGGGCCCCGGGAACTAATCTTCCCCCCCCCTCGACTGGGTGGGCCCATCCCGACCAGGACAGAAGGGCCCGACCAGGAAAGAAGGGCCCGAATACCCAGGCCCCGGGGCCATTTCTTCCCAATCCGGGCCCAATCTGGGGCCTCGGCCGGCCATGAAATGCACTCAACCTTTATAACCGCATCTCCCTTTCCCCGGAAGGAGGAGGGGAAGGGAGAGACTAGGGACTCGACCTCTATATGGTCTTGATTGGCGAGGGAACAGCTACGGATGATTGCCTTGCCTTGATTGGAGAGGGAGGAGCGAGAGGAGTGAAACAACTGTCTTCTTCATCGGCCAATAATCCTTATGGTTTAGGCTAGGCACTCAACTAGCTTCTCCTTCCCGAGGAGTATATCATTGTGTTGGAGCACCAAAGGCTAGCTATTAGTTAACTCACAGACGTAAGAAGCTTTGGGTTGGTTGGTTCTGCCCTTTAGAATAGTAGGGGCGGTTCTGCTGCGGGAGATAGAAGTCGAGAAAGAGAAGTCATGGGTGCATCAGGTCCTCCTGCCACAGTCGAGCCGGACCGATCCTTCCCTCCAGGAAAATATTAGTTCGTGCCTTTAACCCCTACCCCTATGCCTAGGTGCTGGGAGTGGTTGTGAGATAGCAACATAAGTTGTGGTGATGACCCGCGCCGATTCAGATGCCGGAATGGAGGAATACACTGATCGTACTATTGATTCATTAATGCCCTATCCGCGATAACGGTTGATCCGTTCGATTACCACCCTTCTTCGCTCCTCTATCTCCTCCCACCCACCTCTGGTCCCTCCGATCCCGCCCCTCTTATTCTAGCAAGCTGATTCGAGCCCTACAATTCTATCGGGGTATCTCGAATTGCCCTGCCCTTCGGGACCCCCCCCATTCCCCTACTATTCTATGGCCAATATGGTCGGCTGCCGAAGGCAGGCAACTCTATAGCCAATTAATCTACCCCCCTGCTTAGAGGGGCGGTGCGAAGCGCAAGGGGAGTCGTCTATTCCATCTCCTACTGGCGAGCTTGGTTGATCCAAAGGCCTATCCATCATGGTCGGGCCTTCCTCGGGCATCAGGTGAGGTACCCATCCATCGCATGAACTACTCCGATCAGATAGGCGGGCACGACATTCATTTGTCTCTATTTCAAGATAATCCACCATGGCCATCGAGAGGCGATCGAAAGGCCGCCTCTCGATTATATGGCCACTCCTCGCATCCTTCCGCCAAAGGAGTAGGCAAGTGATCAAGTACTGTTCCATCCGCTCATCCCTATTCAATTGAAAGGAATACTATCCCCGAGACCCAACCACCTTCTCTCTCTGATTCTTCCAAACCAAAGGCAAATATGGGCGGTGGGGTTGTACCGGGGTCGATTGAATGATCCACACTACCTATCTCACCTATGCCGGAACCAAATTAGGCCCTACCTCTATTGTCCGTCGATGACTAGTCCCTAGCTCTTATGCTGTATCCCTCACTCATCGATTGCCTTGCCCCAAATCCGGAATGGTTCCAAGTAGTAGATGAACTGTGAAGTCCTCGTTAGGTCGGTGTTCCGCCTCTCTGTTGCCTCCCCTGGGGTCATGAATGAAACCAGCAGCCTTTGAAGGAAGCTGTCTTACTCCCCTACTATTCTAAGGGGGCTGATCCCTACAATTCTATGGGCTCAACTAGAATTAGAAGGGCTAGCAAGCGGCATTAATCCTTACTCTAACAAGCTGATTAATGAAGTGGGAATTGAAAGATCCAGAAGTGAACGAGTAAAGACCCGCGGATGAACCCGAGTCCCTAGATCCGCTGATGCACCACCTCCCTACGTCAAGTCGTTAGGTCATGAAGAAGCACCCCACCAACCATCATCCCTCCCACCCCGGGCAACTTTAGTCCGGGGCTGTTCATGTGGGAATAGAAGGTGCCCGGGGGGTTATGCTCCCCATAGAATAGTAGGGGCCCACCCAACAACAACAACGGGAACGGCAGATTCCCACCCATCCGGCTAGTTTCCCTGCATCATGAACACCGTACGTTCTACTCCGGCCTCATTCACTGCATCATGAACACATGAACCGGTAGATTCATTGAGGGCGGCTAATTCCCACCCATCCCTAACCCACATGAACAACCCGTTCTCGGGGCCCCTATGGGCGAGATCGATCTTGAGCATTATAGGGATTGATCTTGAGCGGATAGAAAGAGGTGGAAAGGGGCCCGGCTGGGGG
This sequence comes from Sequoia sempervirens, assembly GCA_007258455.2. Lineage (NCBI taxonomy): Eukaryota > Viridiplantae > Streptophyta > Pinopsida > Cupressales > Cupressaceae > Sequoia > Sequoia sempervirens. Next base: position 52,569 of record VDFB02120420.1, on the reverse strand, counting down.
GCAGGCCGATTTCCAGTAGTGGGTCACTTGCTCACACGCGCCCCCTCCAGTATGAAGTGTTTCAACTCTATTGTGGCGTAATGGAGGAATGAATTAACAATTGGTTGGCCCGGGAGGCCTATCTTAGCTACAATTGGGCGGCGGTTCGCCAACTAGAGTTTCTCCCGGGGTGTTCATGATGCAGTTCATGAGGTCTTTATGGAACCTGGGGGGGCCGGGGATGGTAGACCCAGGAACCCAACCGGGTAGGCACCCCGACTTCACCACCACAGGGGCGAGAGACCAAAACACCATGTAACATATTAAGACCAGTGGGCAGAGCTCGATCTCTCAATTATGGAGATCAATCTCGAACCAGCCTTGCCCTTAGAAGAGCGGATATACTAATGCATCTTACCATGGTCCAGTTTCTTGCGCGCATGTTGGGTGGGCCCCTGCTATTGTTGCAGCACCTTCCAGGGCGGGCAGTGCTCCGAGGCGAGGTATTTCTCATTCACAAACCAACTTTCCGCTTCTCTTCCACATGAACACCCGGGGCCGTATGGTCGATAGTCCCCTACTATTCTATGGGCCCTTATAATATAGGGCGGACGTATTTGCGGCGGCTCTATGCTGTTGCCGCGATTGGATTTTCCAAGGATGCAGGAGTAGAGTGAAAGAATATGAAGCAATCTCGGGCGGGGGCTTAGTAAGTAGTGGCGCTTCGAACTGGAGTCCGACTGGTGGGATGATGGAGAATCCGGCTACAGGTGCCGGCCCCTCGATGATGGAGAATCCGGCTACAGGTGCCGGCCCCGGGGGGCAGGGTTCGAACCAACATGCGCCGGCCGCTTTGAGACCCGCACCCAGTTATAGCCGCCGGTAGGGGCCGGAATGCGTGGCGGAATGCAGCGGACTCCCCGCCAGTTATAGCCGCCGGTAGGGGCGGGCTAGGCCCGAAGCGGAGGATCGGAGATATGCTATTAGTGATGAAACCCATCGATCTCTGAGCCGGGGAAATCTGTTGCCCCGTAGATAGTAGGGGGTTCGCCAAGATATTCCATAGATCAGAGGTCATGCATGGCTGCCCTACTATGGATAGGCCCCTCTCCCTATCAATCGGTCGAGTGCTTACCGCCCGGCAGGCAGGCAGCCCGATAGGTCGAGGGCCATAGTTTCTATAGGCCATAGGTCGAGGGCCATAGTTTCTATAGGCCTCTCCCGGTGCTGCGAGTACCTAAACTATGGTATTGGTCGAGCCTTTGAATCGTCGACTAAACAACTATCAACTATGGTCGAGTACTGTTGTTGTACTATCGGTCGAGGGCCATAGTTTCTATAGGCCTCTTCGGTAAAGGGCATTGGTCGAGTGCCCCCCCCTACTATAGTTTCTATTGGGCCCAACCTCTTTTCCCATAACTATAGAGCTATCCAATTACAACCTCTGGGTGGCCGGGTAACAACCTTCCGAACAATCCAATGAAGCCGGGCTCTTGGGTGGGTGGGAATTCTAGCCGGTTGCCCATAGCCCCTAAAATTTTATGGTAGGACAACTCTAATAAGGGGTGGACTTCCTTCCTTCCATCCAGCCCACACCATAGGACAGAAACAACTAATATTCTTACACCACAGAAGAGGAACTCACTAAGGATTACCGGTACAGGCAACTAGAACCAACCAACTCCTTGTCTTAGCCACACACCAACTCCTTATAGAATCTATTCCCCTACAATTCTATGGGGCCAACCCTTTAGAATAGTAGGGGCCCTACTATTCTTAGTTCTTGTTACTACGGTCACGGCGCCCTCCCCATAGAATTTTAGGGAACCTCTGTTCTCCTAGCAAATCTTTGACTCTCTTTGCTAACCGGGATAGGCCTTGGGTGGGAGGATAGCCGGGATACGCCGATTATAGAAGTGGGAGGATAGCCGATACTCAGGTCAAAAGATAAGAGATGGGTTGAGATCCAACGTGCTATGCAATTGATTACTCAATTGAGAGGGAGGGCCCCTACATCCAACCATCTTTCCCCTGCTGATGGCAACAGTAATTAGCAGGCACATGATGAAAGGCTCGAATATCGATTGCCTATCGAACTCGCACGAGTTCTTCAAGGTCAATGACATCGATAAACGCTTTGAAAACTCGCCTTTGGGCGACGTCATCGCCAACACATCTGTGCAATGCAATCAGCCTAAGCTGGTCAAGTTGCGCAGGAGTTGCATGGCGAACGAACTCATCCGCCCGACACATTCGCCCATGCGGAAAGATTATATGAGGGGTGTGGCCTTGAACCACCCATGGAACCCCGTGAGCTACAATTTGGGGTAGAATGGGATCGGTGAGTTTCCGGTCCCGAAAAAGGGGAACAGGAGGGTTATTTAGGGAGCTGAGGTCAATGCCCCGCATCATGCCCTTGATGTTTTCAGGTTCAAAGCCCCCCCACAAAAGATTCACCACTAACCTGATAACTGGCGACGCCCACTTCAACTCATTCGGAATAAGGGGGCAGCTCAGTTTAAAGAATATAGCAACCCGATGGAATGGGGGGGGAAACAATGATTCCTTGCATCACAGGTGTTGCCGCGTCTTGAGATCCTAATTGCCATGGTTCGGCTGCTAGATTACAAGCAGCGATTGTGAGGACCTTTAGGTACTCGGAGAGGAATAGCCATTTATCCGAAATCATTTCCTTATTCCGCTGTTATCTCCGATCCTTCGCTCCCGCCCCGTAGGCGAGAGACTCCCCGCCTAATTCTTCTCAGATCAGGAATTGACCCCCGGGGCCCACCCTTTCTCCCATCCCAATCAATGCGCACTATAGAAGAGAAGGGCTGGTCGAGTTGCTCCTTTCCCAGTCCTATGACCTAGAACTCGCCCCCCATGAACACCCCCCTACTCTAGTTGGCGTTTAGTTGAGTCTAGCCACCGACCATATTGGCCAACCCCACCGGGCCCCCCTGCTTGGAGGTAGATTATAGAAGTGGGAGGCCACCCCTATTGCCACCCACCCACCCCTTGGGCGCCCAACTCTATAGCCTCCCACCCTAAGGCCAATATGGTCGGTGGCGTCAGCCTCTGGCCGGTGCGGTTGGCGGTCCCGAAACAAACCCCACCGACCTGCCCCGACCCGCTATAGTAGTTGCGAGTATGGTCGGTCCCGAAACAAACCCCACCGGCCCCCCCTGCTTAGAGGTAGATTATAGAAGGCGGGAGGCCACCCCTATTGCCACCCACGAATCTAATCTACCGGGCCGGGCGAATGGGTCGGTCCCGAAGCAGGGCGGGTCGGTCCCGAAACAAACCCCACCCAAACCCCACCGGCCCGTAGGGCGGGTGGGCTCAGTGGGGGAATCACTGAGGGAAATCACCATGGTTCTAGCCTACTCACTTCCTACCATAGTTCTCAGCCTCTACCATAGAATTTGAGGGGCCAGGAGGAAGGCCATGGTAGGGCTATGGGGTGATTATAGAAGGGAGGCCCCCCCTTATTCTAGTGCTAGCCTACTAATCGACGGTAGATTCTAGTGAGTTAAGCAGTATGGTCGATGGGTAAGACACATATGGTCATATTTTGCTCTGTGTTTACTGGCACTGGCAGAGAAATGACCACTGAGACAAACCCTACCTGGGCCTCTGTGGAGGATGAGATGGGCCCCTAGGGTGGTTAGGAGCCTCCTACTAAGGGGTTGGTGCCTCAGTCGGTGGGTCTCATTGCCATGAAATTTTGCACACGCTCTTGAGATAGTTGTTTATAGTTGGCTGGTTTCATGTTAATGTATTGACTCTCAACGCCAACACGCATTCTGATTCTATATGGACATGCCCCCTCCCTCCAATTATAGTTGGTGGGTGGGAGGAGGAGGGAGTTGATACATCTCATTGAAAATTGAAGATATGGGTTTAGATCATATGACTGCCTATAGTTTCTTATGGCCGACAGGTGGGTGGAAATTTGGTTGCCCTACCTTTTATGGCGTGGAGGGGACCATCTCAGAATTGATGGAGAAGTTTAGATCATATGACTGCCTATAGTTTCTTATGGCCAACCCAACTCAATTTAGAATAGAACCCCCCACACACCCTTCCCCACCATCCATTGGCACAAACCTACTATCCACCCAGATAGGTGGGGGTCCATTGGGGAGGAGTACAGTGAGACTACTCAACCTAACTGCTGAGATCATATGGACTGCTATTACCCTGGGTGACCCACCTACACCGACTCTAATTTAATAAAACCTGGGTGCTTATCTCCCACCCCCAGGTGGGAGGGAATCATAGTTCACCGACTCAGCCCTCGGCCACTGACTGACTTATTCACCACAAACCCCACTCACCATATTCCTATCTGTGTGGCAATAGGCTGGCTTCCCACTTATATAATCTACCTATGAGAATCACTTAGATCTGTGGGTGGTCAACTCCCTCTCTACCTGGCCTAACGGTTTATTCTCCCAACCCACTACTATTCTGTATGTCACAGTTACTTGGTACCACCTATTCAGCCTGGGTACCACCTGAGGCGTGACATGTCATCCCAAGGCTATGGGACAGGAAAATGCCTTGTGGGAGAACGAGGTCAGCTCCTGCTGTTGGCTTAGCTATTCTGGGGAGCTCCCTGCCTGTTCCCTAACACCACCCCGCTGCATGTTACGTATAGAATCGAGAAAGGCAACTCTAGTTTTCCCAGCGCTTCGCTCCATAGAATAGTAGGGGCCGACCTGAGGCGTATCAACAATAATCTACCTACTACCATGCAGGGGGGGCCTCCCACTTCTATAATCTACCGACGGCCCATTGCGCTTCGCACCCGGGGGGGCGGGAGTAATGAATCAGCCTACTAGGATAAGCCTACCAGCCGCTCCCCCGGGAGGAAGATTAGTTTAGGGGCCCGGGTGGGGGGGAATCAGCCGTTCCGGGCGGGAGGGCCCCTACTATAGTGGTTCTCTGGCCCCTCAAATTCTATGGGGGCCCTAAGACAGCCTTCGGCAGCAAACCCCACCGACCCTAACCCCTACCCACCCTCTATAGCCCTACTATTCTATGGGGCCTGCCTTACGGTGCCGACCATATTGGCCTTAGGTCCTGAAACAAACCCCACCGACCATAAGGCGAATGGGTCGGTCCCGAAGGGCGGGTGGGAGTCCACCGGGTGGGTCGGGCCCCTCCCCTTAGAATAGTAGGGCTATGGCCCCTACCATAGAATTTGAGGGGCTATGGTAGGGGCGGGGCTATGGGCATAGGGAGGTAGATTATTGTTGATACGCCTCAGGTCGGTACCAAGGGCGAATAGGTCGGTGGGGTTGGTACCGATGAACCCATTCGCCCTTGGTGTGGGAGGGAACTATAGTTTAGAACTCCCTTCCCGAAAGAAAGGTAGAAACTAATTTGGATGGAACTAGCCTGGGTAACGAGTTCCAATTATCCGAATGAAAGCATGCTCAGCCGCTTCACTCAAGGCAGGCCCTACTATTCAACTATAATGGGGGGGGTAGAATGCTCGAACCTGTCCGATAATACACCCTCGGTGGGAGTTCTGGGAGGCGGTTAACTAGCCATACAACCTGAGCTGAGGGCGGCTAAATCCCTCCCACCCACGGCAGGAAAGAAAGAACAATCGGGGGTGAAGGATGGGTTCTGAGGGGCGGGCTCCATCGACTAGCTACTCCTCCTACCCGCACCCCCTAGAGCATGCTTTCATTTTCTTTCCTTCCTCCCCGAGCATCAATCCCTTCTCCGCCGCTCCAGCCTTTCGGAAGTTAGGCCAGCATCCATCAACTATGAGCAGTGAGAAAGGAAAGGAGTTCAGTATAGAATCTATTTCCATCCGGGGGCCCAGGGAATCATAGCCCTTCAGCATTTGACCGGGGCTCCCTCCTTTGTTTTCTACTGTGCCCCTGCCGGAGGATCCAGAGAAAGAAGCTGCCGGAGGATCCAGAGAAAGAAGGAAGTGGAATTCCCACTACCCTTATTATAGTTGTTGATTAGGCTATAGGGCGACCTCACCCACGGTATCAAGTTAGTTAGCCCCATCTTACTCCTCCCCTCACCGTTGAGGCCCTTCGACATGGGGTACTGAGACTGCACCACCCTGAACCGGGGGTGGTAAATACTTCTTGTGCCAGTTGAGCCGGCCAATCAGTCCAGCTTGAGAACTATCCCGCAGCAGAACCTCGGTGTTCACCCATGTTACGTATATAGCCTTCCATCCAGTTATATTGTATACCTTCCTTCCGCCATAGAATAGTAGGGGCCCACCGGTGGAGCTGTGAAGGATGGACATTCAACAACCCAACTTCTCTTTGGGCCCCGGGGGTCTCTTTCTTCCGATTAGAAATTATTCTATTACCGGGAACTAATCAACTACCGGTCCAGCCGGGAGGATTAAGACTTCACCCCCTCCGGTAGCCTCTAAATCGTCGCTCTCGATGGAGATGGGCTAAGAGGGGGTGTTCAGTTCAGGTAGTTAGCCTCTCATCAGAGATGGGCTAATTCTCCCATCCGGTGTTCAGTTCGGGTAGTTACCTTCCGGTTGCCCATAGAATTTTAGGACAACTAGAATAAGGTAAGGCAGCTTCGAATTCCGATGGAGTTTATGCTACCGCCCTTCTTTCATATTGTTGTTGATGCTATTACTACTTTGTCTTAGCTCCGAGAATTAACGAGTAGCTTTCGAGAAACGGTTAACGCCCTCCTTATTCTAGTTGTTACTGATGGAGAGTCGCCCTTTATAGTTGTTGAACTAGTCTCGCCCAAGAAATCTACTTCCGATGAAGCACCGGTTGAACCCCTCCACTACAACTAATCTACTGACTACCAGCGCTTCGCGCCCACCCATATGTGCCTTAGGGGCCCGACCCAAGTAACCCACCGACCATACTCGCCTTTGGTCGGTCCCAACCCCACCGGGGGGGTGGGAGATATAGGGGCTCTAAGGCACATATGGTCGGTGGCGCAGCCGCAGGTCGGTGGCTAAGGCATATATGGTCGGTCCCGCCCTATAGCCTCCCACCCCCCCAGGGCTGGTCTTCAGGTGGGGTGCGCTTCGCGACCTAAGGCCCATCTCGGCTATCCTCCCACGACCCTATGGGCCCTTATAATATAGGGGGGTCGGTCCTGCATGCACGAAGGGCCCGACTACCAGAGAACCGCGATTCCCCCCCACACGGGTGGGGTGGCAGACAATGTGTACCAGGCCAAAGGCGGTATGGTGGGTCCTCTCCCTCCAGGTGTTAGTTTCTTCTCCTTCTTCATACCGCCTCCCTTAGCGTTCCTTCCTTCCGGGCTTCGCCCACCGCCCATATATTCCTAGGCCGGCGCTTCGCCATCGCCCGAGCTTCGCTCACCGCCCTAGCGCTTCGCGACCGCCCGAGCTACCAGAGAACCACGGCCCCTTAGAATAGTAGGGGCCCTATCACCCGTTAACTAATCTAGCTCCGCAAACCCCCCCATTATAGTTGCCTTAGGTTCAATCAGCAACCCTCCATAGAATAGTAGGGGCCGACCTCCCTATTGCCACCCGACCCTTCGGGAATGAGCCCTGTCCCTTCAAGGCAGACCATTACTTGGGTGAGACCTAAGGCACCTTATACTTAATGAGCCATATTGGAAATAGAGATGGGAAATGACAACTAACCCATGTCGGGGACTCATATAATCTACACTTGGAATTTTAGAGACCCATGGCCCTACTATTCTAAGGGAGGGGACTGAGCCCACCAATTAATCTATGGAGCTATAACTCCTCCCACACCCGCTAATTTGTGCCTTCGGCCTTGAGCCATATGGCCTTAGAGGGTGTGTGTAGGCAATAGGGTGAGAAAGCAAATAGAATCTACCCATAGAATTTTGGGGCCATAGAATTTTAGAGACTGGAACCTGCCCTTCCCTACTATTCTAAGTGGGTGAGGCATGGCTGATAGGGTGAGAAAGCCAAATGAATCTACCCCATGGAATTTTTGGAGATGACTACTTCCTTAAATTTTAGGGGTTCTAAGGAACCCACACACCCTACTATTCGGCGGGAGAGCTATAGAGTTGCTGGAACCACCGACCATGGTAGCCAGGTTCAATCGACACCTAATCGAGTGCACTGGAGTTTGAATTCACCAGATAATTTGTTAATTGCCCATCTTGGGATGGACTACGGTAGTTCTATTTACATTTGACTAAAGCTACCCGTGCATGCATGCAGGGGTGGAGAGCCTAACTTGTCTGGAGGCAATAGAGTTTAGTTGGATGGCGGAGCTAAAGCATGCTCGAGCAACTACTATGGAAGGAAGGGGAATTCTGATTAGTCTACTGGGAGTTCAAGAAAGTATCCATCCTAGTTTATTAGCCATCCATCCAGTAACGAGTTAACAACAACTACTATCCTCCTTCTTGATCCGCCCTACCATTTTATAGGACGTAGAGAATATGGTGTTTACTCTCTACGTAACATGCTAGACAACCGTCTCGAACTCCCTTCCTCTTCTCGACTAGTTCATTGACTGTATTCCACTCCTTTCTCTTGAGCATGCTTTCTTCCCTTCCCTGAAACTCGGTTGAGTCTTCCCTCCCCGGATTGCAAGCTAGTGGGGGTGAATGGATGGCCCGGATTGCATGCAGTTGAATACTCATCCTTCACCCCCGGTTGGGTTTAGGCTTCACCCCCGGTTGTTAGATAGTAGCCGCCTAATCTTGCTTTGGTTCTCGCTGCTTGAAACCCCGTATTCTATCCATCCGAGTGAGGGCCCCCTACAATTCTATGGCTCGCTGCTGGTCTTCAGGAGGATCGTTTCTATCCGGCTTTCTTTCCTGCTTTGTCCATCCGGTTGGGTTGTTCAGTGTTGATTGGCCGGTGAAGGATGGACGGAAGGATAATTCGGATAGTAGAGAATCTAATCGAGAAAGAGGAAAGGCCGGAAGGAATTCAAACAAATTGATTTCGGTTCAATCAGCATTGTTCGGAAGGGATTTTTGAGAGAAAAGGTGGCCTAACATTCTTTCTTTCCTGATGAACCAGAGTTACCAGGGTCATTCACCCTCGTCCTACCCACACCTCCTCATTGGATTGAACTAGTCTACTTATTCCTCCCACCCACCCCAGTCGTTCATTGTCTACTCGCCGAGAAACATCCATAACTCCCTTCCTCCCACCCGCCGTAACCCCCGGTTGTTGAAGGGAATACCGTAACCTCGGAGCTAGATTAAACTATAATGAAGGCGTACCCAAGCAGCGCACCGATCGATAAAAGCAGGGAGGAAGGTCCGGAAGGAAGGAAGTAAGGTCAACAAGAGTTCAAGAAAGGAAGGGTCGGTGATACGAAGTTGAGTCCCGCGGAAAGAACTATAGTTATCTGCTTTCGGTAGTTATCTGCTTTCGGATGGATGGGAGAGTGGGGCGGAGCAAATACAGAGGACGGCCTGAGACCCCGGTTCAGAGAATTCAAATAGTTCTATAATTCCCTCCCAATGAACCGCAGGTCGTGCAGGGTGGGATGGGAACGGATTTGTCTACATCTCGACCACGAAGGTCATAATCTCACTCATCAGAACCAGGATCTCCACCTCCTATAGAAAGCTATCCACCTAGGTATGATGCTCCTAGGTATGATGCTCGGTAGGATGCTCCAAAGAGAAGGATTGAATCTCGATCTCTAAAGCGGTGACTGATCGCATAGTCACACCAGTGGCTTACCTTGACAAATGGAAGGGGTGCTACGGGCTATCGATCTGGAAGGTCTGGATCTGGGAAGAAAACTACGCCCAGAATGTGCAAATTATCGGAACAAGGCAGGTCGGTCAACATCTGCATAACCAACGACTTAATCTACTGAGCCAACGGCTGCTTCTTCTACTTATGGTGGATCTGTAACCAGGTAAAATCGACCCTGTAGTTTCTTTAGGCAACTGCTGCTCCATCGACTGTTGAACCAACCTAACCAACCGAACCCATACACCCCCTTTTCTATCTTAACATGATAGAGCACTACCCGGGATCTATGCTCCTACCATACCAACGCTTGCATAATATTGATGTCCAATAGCTGCTTTTAGAGTAATGCCATAATAAACCTCCTTTACAACAGAATCTTTTCTAGAGTCAACAGGATCAGCTGGATATACTACTGCCAGACCTGGAACTGCTGGTGCAAAGTGTACTGCTTAATCCGCGGGCACAGGGTCAACTGCGAGAAGGTGCTGGTACTGGTGTTGGTGGTGCTTCAACTGGCCCAACAGAATCAGCCTATATCCTCCCACCTGGGGAACTAGAATCCCCACCCAACCCGCAATAGGATCTGGTCAATCGACAGAATAAACTGTGCTACCGCCCTAGTGCGTAGCCTTTGCTTATCCGGTTGGAGAAAGTTATGGAAAGCTTAGATACCTTGGTTCTGTCTATGATGCTGGTGGTGTTGCTGGATCGACTGCTTCTAGCTCGAGAAATGGAACTGCTACTGATCAGATGACCTTAAAATAGTAGGGGTGCTACTGAAGCTGGTGCTGGAGGATATGGAACTGGACCAACTGGTTATGGATCCTACCTGTAGTAACGGCCTATGCTTGCTTTGTTGCTTGTGCAATAGGTTATGGCTATGGTCCCTATACCATGAAATGGGCTTCTGAGTGAGTCAATTTTTTGGGATGGATGGCCGGTGGACACAGGGTGTGAGTAGAGTGATGCGGAAAGCATTTCACCATGCGTGAAGATGGTGTTTCAAATTCCCCGTTTCTTCCCACTGACCGTTACTATTGACCGAGCTCTCAAAGGATATGCTTAGCCAGAACTAGGACGGCCCTGGAGATGAAGATGAGATAGGCTTGGTTCTTCATCGGAGCGGGCACTCTGATCCAATAAATAATTGGCAATTCAAAAGAAGGTACTTGCTGCATCTTGTTCTGTTCCCCGGGGCAGCCGGCTGCCCCGGGGCCCCATCTATAGTTAGTGAGTGATGCCACCGGTTACTGTGACTATAGCAGCGAAGTGAGTGATGCCGCCACCCGCCCTATCTATACGTGATACAACGGGCAGAGGGGACTTTACCTCCGGATCGCGAGGATGGGGAGGATAGGGCCTTCTTGACCTCGGTCGAGCCATCCCTCCTTTACTCTATAGTTTACAGGACCGGGCAGGAACTATCCATCCATAGTTGAAAGGCTCACCTTACGGCCGGCCTATGAGAAACGGAAACCGGAGCTCTCGGATCCTTGAACTCGGGGACCGGCGGGCCGAGATATAGTTCCCCCTATTGATTCTATTCTATAGGCCGGATAGATAGGGACGGCGATGGGATAGATAGGGCCGGCGTCATACCCTACTCTTCCCACCCACCCGAGGCCCGGCACTATTCCATCTCCGGATACCGGCACCCGGGGGCCCTAGGGCTGAAGGACTTCTGAACCGGGGGCTCTGAACAAAAGGAGATCCTGACCTTCGGAGCAGGACTATAGTACTTCCACCTTCTTTACCTCCTTACTCAGAGCCCCTAGGGGACCCGGGGGATTGATTCAGGACTTACGGCCTGGAGATAGGAGATTTCCCGGATAGGGCTTGGCCTAAAGAAAGAATTGTATCGCTAGGTGCCGGATGGAGAGAAACGGGCTCGGCCTTCCTCCGCCAGGGCGATCGAGATAGGATAGATAGGGCCTCGGGCAAGAGATGGATAGATAGGGCCCAACAGGGATAGGAGCAACATCTCCCTCCCACCCTTTCCAGTTATAGTTCCTAAAGTTCTCAGCTAAGCTATATATAGTATAGTAGGCCGTTGGGGGAGGCCCATAATCCAATCTGTAGTTGGGCTAGTCATTTATGCCCTCTCCCTCAGGCCTATAGCTAGAGGGGTGGGGCTTTAGTCTCTCCCTCAGGCCTACGGAACTAGAGCTGGGGGAGGACCACGCCCTATCCATATATGGGGCCCTATCTCCATATGGGGGAATATATAGGCGCCCGCCCAGATCTCATCTCCATAGTCGAGACCCCTACTCTCTACTCTATATAGCCTGATCTGGAGTGGATAGTGGGGGAACCACAGGGGGTGTGCGTCAACAACCCCATCCCCATATAGGGGGCCTCAGGAAACTCAGTGGGAGGGATGGGAATAGTAATCGGGAGGGATGGGAATAGTAACGGTTAGGGAGCGTCGAGCATCTCACCCGCATTCGTTAGTCCCCATCCATATCACATATAGGGCAAGGAGCTGCTCATCTCATCTCAGTCGAGTCCCGTTGGTTCCCGTCTCATCCTGGACTATCCCCGTTCAGCGCCGTTCTATATTAATGCGGCAGGGCCAGCGGGAAGAGAAGGATCATATCATCCGTTCGGATTAGCCATTGGGACTTCAGCTCCGGTTGGGGGCACACCACAGAGTTATTAGTCAGTCTCCGATACTTCATCAGTCGTATCACGTATACAACGGATCGGATCGGATCGGATAGATGAATGATGCTCGACCCCCTCTATCTCTGATGACTGGGCACTCGACTGCCTATATATCTATCTGGGATGGATGATGGGTGGATGCCATATATATAGGGGACCTCTCCCGCCCATACATAGATATAGATAGATAGATAGGGGGGACGGGGAGTTTCTCCAATAGTTGGTTGGCCTAAAGAAGCTACAGGCGGGGTGAGGACAAGCTGCAACTGCGACTGTAGCATCGATCGCATGAATCGAATGTACTCTGATGAGTGATCACGAATACGGTCACCCATGGATATGAGTTGAGGAATTCCCACGGGTTCGAGGGGGAGGAGGCCTATCTATAGCCGATATAAGGGTTGAGCGGTTTGTTGATCTCGACCCCGGCCCCGGGTGGGGGGGAATGAATGGCGGCTATATGGCAAAATTCATTCATTTGTTGCCTATAGCCTTAACCACCCACCCTATAGTTCCCCCCCACCCGGTTCATTGGGAGGGCCCCTCAAATTCGCCCCCCCACCCAGGGTCCATCTCTATATCCTCCCACCCCATTTGAGATTGCCCCCACCCGAGATGGCCCCACCAGCACCTATGAGTAGGTGGGGCCATAGGTATCCCCGGGCCATGATGTAGGATGACCCCCTATATTATAAGGGCATCGAAGAGTTGGAGCTCGTCCTCACTTACCGGATGGAAACCCAGCAGAAGGAGGCCAGAAAGCAAGCAAGGCTCTCTTCCCATGCGAGGATTAGATCTATTACCTTCCGGGGAGGGAACTAATCAACTAATTTGGATCCTATAATTCCCCCCCCACCCAGACAATCAATCAAAAAGGATGGTCGGATGCTCGCTCGCTCGGACCAGAGGCAGGTGGGAGGACAGGAGATCCCCCAGGGAAACAATCCAATGAAGCCATCAACTACTTGGTAATGCTTCCTTCCTCCATCAACTACGTAACTGTTCACTCATCGTCCCTACCCTCCCATCCATTTTCTGCGGGCACCTGCCTTTAGAAATAATAGCTAGTCGTTGCCGGGAACAATCTCACTGGGAGCAGGCTTAGCCCATGGGAGGGGAGGAGGATGGTAACAGTAGAATGGTCCTTGCCCTCACCCCCGCCACCGAGGGTGTCCTACCTCCCACAGGGGGTGAAAAGGATGGCCGGTGGCACCCCCAGGCAATAGAGGATAGTCGTCCCATCCTCACCCCCGGGTAGGAAGGGTAATGGGAGGACCACCCATGTGGAAGGTGGAATCTGGCCCCTACTATGACGACTAATTGGGGTGGGTGGCCCTACTATTCTAAGGGCACCGGAACGGCTAGAACTATAATCCCCCCCACCCGGGAATAGTTGGGTAATTCCCTCCCACCCTAAAATTCCCAGCCTATAATCCCCCCCCCCCCCTATATAGTTGTTGTTCCATATGGTCGGTGCCGAAGGCATAGCCTGCTAGAATAAGGAATTATAGTTCCGGGAATTAACGTTGGGAGGGAATCATAGTTAGGTGGGTGGGAGGAGAATAGGAGATTTGAGTCGGTAGATGCCATTGTTTGCGCTCATATACGTAATATAGTTACACCCTCGGATGGGACAATCGGATGGGAGGACAACTATAGATAGCAGGAAGGAAGGTTCCCGGTTGTAGAGAAGTTAACATGGGAAGGAAGGTTAGTTAGTTTGGCCACCGAGGGTGTGGTAGGAGAAAGAGTGAGAACTCCAGGGAGGGAGTGAAGGATGGAGATCAAGAAAAGATAGGACAATCTTCGATCCGAAAGAAGGATTGTTCGGACCCTTCTCGAAGGAAAGGAAGGTCCGGAAGGAAGGTTACTTAATTAATCAGCCCGCTACAATAAGCCAGAAGGAGTGTTCGGCTCCGATGGATAACTAGAAAGTTAGGATTTTATCGCATGGAAGTTGGATGGCTAATGTAATATAGCGGGGGTGAGGACAGGAGTAGCGGCTAACAGCTTCACCCGTTGGCCGGTGCTCAGTTAAGATTGGTCGGTGCTCAAATATGGAAATACAATATTCAACTTTCTCACCACCCATCAGAGATGGAAATACAGACTGAGCAGAGCACCTTCCTACACCCCCGGGGTGGGGTGGGCTTTCTAGTTATTCAACTTTCTCTTGAAATCTGGCTAGTTCAGTGAAGTGCTCACAATTAAGTGAAGTTGACCCGGACCAGAGAAAATGAAAGCTCAGGTAGGCAATGCCATTGAATAGTAGGGGCCATCCGGAAGGAATTCAAACAAATCTCTATCCGGCCCAACCCCACCCAACCCCCACCGACCCGCCACCCCCACCCACCCTCTATAGTTGTTGCCTGCCTTACGGCGCCGACCATATTGGCCTTAGGTCCCGAAGGGCTGGGTGGGAGGCCCCCCTCTATTTCAGCCATCCATTACATTTATATTTCCAATATGGTCATTTGAGAGGCTGTAACTAACTAGAATGGGGCGACGCATTTTGGCAGGCTAAATTATGAGGGCACGGAGCAGGTGATTCCCTGCCACGCCTCCACCGGAATATAATCGGGCAGTCGGTCCGGCAGGCTTGGTCGCTCACATTCTGGCTAAGATAAGGCAGTGATTTGCCCTTCTGAGGCCCACCACTTGGGATGAACTTGAGGGCATGGTCAGTGGGGTCGCCTTGGGAATTATAGTTGAGATAGTTGGGAGGAGATTTGTTTGGTTGAGTTTCGGACCTCGACCATAAGGATCTTACTTCGGGGAACCGGGAACGGCGGAAACGATATCGACGTATGCCACTTCATCCCACTTTGGCTACAGGATATCGGGAACGGAAGCCGTTACTCTTTAGGTCTGGGTGAAAGGACACTCGACCCCCCCCTATATATATATGGGGTCCCCGAACTATGATGCACACGACGAGAGCGACAACATGATCGGTGATGCCGTCTCCGACTATCTATTTGAGTTTCAGTCTTGCGATCCACTTCTATCGGTCTTCGGTCCAAGTATGGCTCGGTCTTCGGTCTAAGTATGGCATATCCGGTATGGCAGTCCAGTAAGCGGCGATGAACTGACGATGGGGCCGAGGCCCTCTCTATATATGGGATCCGAACTGAGGGGCTAAGCCGACCGAGCTAATCCGTTTATCCATCCATTAATTGCAAGCCGTAGGCCGCGGCGCCTATATAGATATAGGGCCCGGCGATGAGACATCCCTCCAGCCGCCCCTTCCTATATAGTTGCGCTTTGTCGACCGTTTCTCGCTCTCCTCGATCCTTTCTCCTATTGCTTCCCACCCACCCGATTCGAGTCCCACATCTGACCGGAATCAAATCAGCCCCTATATCTCTATTCGGGGGTTCCCGAATTACCGAAAAAGGTGGGGTGGGCAGTCATGCGAGCATGAAACTACCTATAACCTATAACCCATAGTCCTAATTTCCAGCAGAAACGGACGCCCCTTCCTATATATGTTGGAGGACCGACCGAATTGTGTCGAGCCCTGAATCGATCAACTGGCTGAGCGCATAAATGACGAGAAAGAGTTGAGTTAGTTGATCGATTGATTCAGGGCTCGACCCGTGATTGATTCAGGGCTCGACCCCTGTGCCCTATATCTCTATTCTCCGGTAGCTTGATCGAGTGGTTGGTCCCGGCCAATTCCCAACCATGGGGAGCCCTCCAGATAGAGATATAGGGCAAGTGATCCCACTTATACAAATATATGATTGGTTGGGGGGGATTGGCCGAGATAACTACAATTGTTCTGTTCTCGCTCTCTTAAGGCAAGGGCCATCGACCACCGGCAGAGTTCAGTTAATAGAGAGGGTCGGTAGGCCTATTGATAGGGCATTCATGCATCTGGCCGTAACGAGAGGGGAACGAATGGGAGCACCCCGATCCGATATAAGGGTTTAGCCCGGGAAGCCTATATGTCTATATCGGTTGACCCCGGCATCCGCATCCGCATCATTGGGAGATGGGGCGGATCTTTCACTCTATTCCATCACCCTATCACCGAAACTCTAGTGAATATCGCCCGGAATGCCTATATATCTATATGGTTGCAGAGATCTCGTGTGCTCAACCGGATTGACTTTGGCAATCTCACGTGGAGCTGCCCTATAACTACAGCTGGTTTTTGAATAGGGACGCCCATACAGAGAATAGAAAGGGGGGTGGGCACGATTTCCCATACGAAACGAGGCTGACTCCCATACTCTATAGATATAGAGGGGAATACTCCAACCCAATCTATGTGGCTACTCTATAGATATAGAGAGGTCCCCACATCAGTGGTGACTCTATGGATATGTCCCCACTGACGATATTTCTAGTGAGGTAGGGGGCGCCCTCTGTCTAGCTATATAGTGGTCACTATCTAGTGACCACCCCCGCCTATCTAACCAATATACGGCCAGTACCTACTCTTGGGGAATAGGACATGTAAGCCGTTAGTCGATAGATGACACTTTCGATAGACTACCTACTTGAGATTATAAGCGTGTATCTGACCTAGCAATTATAGCTATGAAAGGTGGTGGTTGGGCCAGTAGATATAGATCTTAAGATCTCTGTACCCACCCACCAGTATTGGGTTGGGTTGTACCACCCCACCCCGGAACTATTAGGGTGGGAATCAGCAGAGTTCTGGGTGGATATATAGTTGATTCCAAACAGGATTAGGATTGGTCAGGGTCATTTATTACCCCGGGTAAACCTTGACTAGAACCGCCTTGACCTACCCTTAGAATAGTAGGGTGAATGGGTAACTATAATGGGGGTGAGGGTGGGGTTAGTTCATTCGGACCCCATATAGTTATTCGTCCATATGGTTGGTGCGGAAGAGCTGTGCATTATATAAGGGCCCATAGAATAGTAGGTTGGAGGTAGATTTCTATTCTATGAGAGAAAACACAGTGGGTCCCCTTGGGCAGGTCAGTGGGGTTTTAGGACCTAACTCCTATCTCAACTACTTCCGTAAGGTCGTTTGGTTGAGCTATGGCTCCATATTCTTTTCCAACCGGGGAGCTCTACTCTGTTAGCAGGGCCAATCCAAAGAGGGGGTGAGGGCAAGGACCATCTCCCTAACCCTCGAACTGAAGGGGGGTAACCCATCCTCGGAGTTGGAACCCCAGGGATAGTTGCATTATGGAGGAACTCAGTCTCGATCTCCTCCAGCCACCTAATCTTGCTCGTCGAAGAGTTGGATGGAAGCCCATAGAATTGTAGGGGCGTTAGGAGCCGGTTGTTCGAGAACACTCTTGCCTCCCACCCACTGGATGGAATATGCCCCTCCCTGATTGATTGCATGCTTTATTTTCTCTGGTCCGAGCATCCTGGTAGGCAAGACAGTTTGTTTCTGTGCTGTCGATCCAAGGAGTTCAACCGGTGGTGCCAAGACCCCACCGGGGGGGTGGGAAGATATAGGGATTTGCCTTGGGTGCTTTAGCCGGGCAACCCGGCAAAGCTTTCTAGATAGGGCAGCAACCCTTTCTCACGCCCTTAGAATAGTAGGGGCCCATAGAATTGTAGGGAGCAGTACTCCGTTGAAGTTACCGAGGGAGTAGACTATCAATGAAACAGGGAGGAGTTAACTACTTTTATCTTCCTGGGCCGGCTTGCCCCCCTGCAGGGGTTAAGGACAGTTAGGCTATCACGCCCCTACTCTTTTTGTTGGAACCAGTTAGGTTGAGTCAACTAGACTAATTCTCTCTGGATAGTTGAATATTGCAATACTGGATAGGATGTTCTATCCATATTACATACGTTATAGAAGATAGTAGTTGAGGTTGGGTGGGGCCATGGCTTCCTAATCTAGCTCCGGGGGTTAGGCTAGGATGGGACCTGGAGTTCTCACAACTATTAATAGAACTGGATGGCCCTCGACTACCGGAAGTAGCTAGCTGTTGGAAGGCCCATAGAATTTTAGGGCTGAACGCCCGGGTTCAGCCCTACCATAAAATTTTAGGGGCTATGGGAGGCCCCTACTATTCTATGGGCCAAATGAAAGCATGCTCAACTATCTGGCCATCCAAAGTTTCTATCCGGTTACTTCTCGAAATAATCCTTCACCCTCGGAACTCCATCCCACACGGGACTAAGAAAATCGACGATGGTGAGCCCTACAATTCTATGGGCTTCCATCCAACTCTTCGACGAGGAGAAGAATGAGCTTGTTCAACTAATAAACAACTATTGTAGGGTAGCCCCTACAATTCTATGGCCCTAAAATTCTATGGGGGCCGGCAAGAAAGAAAATGAAAGCAATTTCTAATCGGCCTTCAACAATCTCACTACCGGGAGCAGGCTTAGCCTTTCTCATAACTTCCAGCTGGACCGGAAGCAGGCGAGAATGTTAGGCCGAGGGGGTGAGCCATCCTTTCACCCCCAGGTGGCCCCGCTAGGACAAAGAAAGAAATGAGGACCCGAGTTAAAGTTGGGAGGCAAGGCTTGTTGGTAAGGGAGGCGCATTTATAGATAGGGGTGGATTGGGATATGAACTATTTTCGGGGACAGAGATAACCCGAGATAGAAAAAGAAGCCTTTTGTTTGCCGCTTCCCTACTCCCTCTGATGATCATATCGGACGAAGTTTATCTCACTTTGCTACCGGATATCTATTCATTCCGGCATATTCATGCGGGGATCGAAGAGATTATGGCAGATCACGTTCACCAGGGAATGACCCGGAATTGGATTTCCATCCTTCTGGGATCGTTCTTTTTCATCGTAATGAAAGATGTTTTCCCGTTTCCATCCCGCTTATTCCCCCACGAATGGAATAACCCAATGGTCGACCGTTAGGTTCTGCTCTCGACCTCCCCCCACCCCCTACCCCTCCAGGGGTGGGTGGGGGGGAATTATAGGGCCCTTCCCCATGTAGGTTGTTGGTAAAACCAACGTAGTTTCTACTCAATTCAGACAGAGGCGAACAAGTCGTCCTACAAGCGAGGACTTGGTAGAGAGAGAGAGATTTGTATGGAACTAGAGCAATGATGCCCCAACTGGATCAATTCACTTATTTAGTAAAATTCTTTCCTATTCTGGTGTTGTTATATGTCCTGTTACGAACAACCTATGGGCAGCATTGGCCACGTCTGGTTCGAGTTACGGATCTACTCATGAGGGTCTTCTTCACCATGACGATTCTTAAAGCGTGGATTGCTCCCCTCTTTCACTCCTGGCTGTCTGTGGGGTTTTCGTGGGCGCTGCTGTCTGTACCACTCGTTTCCGCCGGGTCTATCCTTATCTCAAGTGGGTTCGCTCGGACTATGCTGTGTCTGAATAACATAATGTATTTCTCAGGAGGTCTTGGTCCTCTGATGGCTGGTCATAGTTTAGTAAAGATCTCAAGTGGGTTCGCTCGGACTATGTTGTGTCGTAATCTTCCCTTCTCCACCCTGTCATTCGATAGTAGTTCCCCCCCGGCGCCGAGTCGTATCCCCAGATCCGATATGGCCAGTTCTTCTTCCTCCGGCTGGGATAGCAAGGAAAATGTTGAAGCTATCGAGAGACTTGGGGCTCCAGGGTGGCCCACGGAAAATGAATGCGCTAGTCTTGCTTCCCCTGCTGCTTGGTGGTCGCAGGGGGAAGATGCCGCAGTCCCTACTATGGAGTTTGAGGAGGAGAACTACGATATTTTCACAGCAGATCTGGATACGGTCGAAGTGTGGCATGGTCTTTTCGAAACCCTACTTAGCATTTCGTTTTGGGAGCACCACCTGCAGATTGCAAAAGAACAATTGCAATCTCTCTATGAGACGAATGATCTGAATCCACTTCAAAAAGCCAAAAATATAGAGCTAGCTAAACAGGCACTGTATGATGTGGAACGCAGGTTAGCAGAACAACACAATGAGCGCAACGGTCACATCCTGGAAATTGTGTCTGTTGTGCAGTCTTATCGAGCTGATAAAAGGTAAGACAAACGAAAATCGTACTTTTCTCAGGGGCCTAAGAGGTAGATTAGTTACCCGACAACTTCTTCTAAGGGGGTGGGGGGTTCTATTGCCTATCTGTAGAGTTTCTCTATAATTGAGCAAAAGCGATTGCCCCGCCAGGGGATTCCCGGGGTGGGAGGCCCTTCAAATAGTAGGGGTAGGGCATGGGTAGAGGTAGGTTCCATTTGAATGGGTAGGGGTAGGCTATTAGAAGGGTGGGCGGGGCAGGTCCCATAGAATTGATAGGGGCATGGGTAGGGGTAGGGGGTGGGAAACTAACTCTAGTTGTTCCGATAGCCCGCGGTTAGAAGGCAAGATTCTATACGTCCTATAAAATGGTAGGGGCCATTCCCCCCCCACTATCTATCCTCCACCTGGCGAATAGTAGGGGCCATAGGGCGTCGACTGCAGTGCCCTACTGTTCTAAGGATGCGTTCACTAATCAACGTCGCGAGAAAGCGAATACCCCCTCCACTCGATAGTTGCTAGAGTAAGGGTGGGAGGACGTCATCCAACTAATCTACAATTATAATGGGGGGGCCACCCACCCAACCCAGGCGTACATTAATTAACCGCCCCCTGCATGCATGCATGCATGGTTGCTAGTATAGTTTTCGCGAGGTAGCTATCTCTAGAATCGGCACTCTATCTTCGCCAGATTATATACGTAACATGCCAACTATCCCCTCGCGGGCCACCCAACGATTACTATTCAGCACTATAGTTCCCACCCAACCCAACTAAGCAGCGGCCCCTCAATTCTATAGCAAAACTAGGCCCCACCCGGTAGCTTTCCCTGCTATCCATCCCCCACACCCCCGGCCGGGTAGCTTCTTTCCCTGCCTCCCTTCCTCTCCATCGTCCCATCCTTTGTTTTCTACTATGCCCCATCCAACCGTGGGCATGCTCCCTGCTGGAATTAGCTCGAGCTTAACCCTGAATATCATAATAATAATAGGGCTCCGGAGCAAGAAAACTAGATTGATACATAGCTGGACTACCATCCCCCCCATCCTATTATCCACGCACCACCGGTTGAACTCCCTTCCCACGTCCCATCCTTGGAGTAACCGTCACTTTCGTCGCCCATAGACTCGGTCGGCCACTGCCAACATCTCTGAACTCAACAGCCTCCTGCCTTAGCTCCGGGTGGGTAGCCGGGTAGCTGCTAATTCAGTATCACTAACCTTTATGGATTCACCCCCGGTCCATCCTTCACCTCCAGGTAGTTAGGCATGTTCCATATAGAATCTTATTTCCGTGTAAAGCTCTCCCTGAACCCCCGGTGGCCAGTATCCGGTATAGAAAGCATAGTTCCATCCGGGGCCAGCCTCACCCCCAAGCTATAGTTACACCCCCGATGAACCGGTGGAAGGAGTAGACCTTGAATGAACAGTTAAACAACCAATGAGAAAGCAGTTACTCGCCGGTGATGAAGGATGGATAATCTGTTAGCAGGATAGGACTACCGAGGGAGTTAGTGAACAATCCAACCCGGGGGTGAAGGCCCTAACTTATTCAGCAGGAAAGAAAGAACGAGATGTTCTAGTTGTAGTTGCTCAGGGCCAATCTTCTTGACCTCACCTTCACTCCGTTCAGATGAGGCCCTACTATCTATAGGCCGTAACCTTCATTTCATGAAGATGAGGGCCTGAACGATAGTGAAGGTGAGGGAATATATATCTATATATATCTATATATATATATAGATAGATATATAGATATATTGAATTGGTGGGAGGTTCTCCAATGCCATTGTTGGGTGGGAATTTTCTATCAGGTATCCATGGTTCAAAGGTTGGGATGGAATAGGAGGGGTTAGCTAGCTCTCGTCGCTCATGATCAGTCAACAACCTCTGTGGGGATGGGCTGGCAGGGGGGGATGGTTCTACTCCCGGAACCCTGAAGGGAAGGTTTAAACCGCTATCTCCTTCTCTCCCCGGGGTGGAAATAAGCCAATGGATCCAATGATCCCCGGATGGCTAGCCCATAGCACTTTTCTCCCCACCCCTACCCCAGAAAACGCCTCCACTCCTTGCCGCTCAAATGGCCTGTATTCTGATAGATGGAGGGGTATAACCTATATCGTTCATTGTCTACGTATTAACGACTCGAGCGGCTGAAGCCCCAACCATCAATGTTTGCCGCTGATCGGATGGCCCTATTGTTTCTTGCCGGCCCTATAGTTAATTAATCCACCCAACTATAGTTCCCCCCCTCTATATAGTTCCTCCAACCCTACACAAATCCACCCAACTCTAGTTCCGGCCCCTACTATTCTAAGGGTCAAGTTCCGGCAATAGGATTAGTTCGCCGGGACATTAATGGTGCCTTAGACGACTAGAATTCCCCCCGGGCCCCTACTTTGTTGTTGGGTTGGGAATAATAGTAGTTGCCCGGGTGATAAACCACGGTAGAGTAGGTATGTGACGTATATAATCTGGCCCAAAGCATGTTGCGTATAGAAGGCAATACCGTTGAGGCGGTGGAAAAAGGATTGTCTTGTTATGGGGGTGGGGTGTGTAGAGGTTTTCTTGCGGATGAACACCGGAAGGCGGATGGACCTTCCCTTGAGCCGAGTAACCAATGAAAACGCTCGCTAGATTAGTTGAGGCTCAGCTCTCCTATCCTTGCCCCAGGCTGCAGGCCATGGGACCCCCTTAGAAACTATAATGGGAAGTGGGGGGTCGGTCAACTATAATGGGGGGGTGGGGGGGCAGGGAAGGTAAACAGCCAGAAAGCATTTTCTCGGATGGATGGAACTCGGTAGTCCAATCCAACCGGGGGTGGAGGAGGGAGCCTTCCGGGTGAAGGATGGCAACTTCTTTCTCATTGCCGGGTAACCAATGAAAGCATGCTCGAGCTAGATTACAACCAGGTTTGGTGGGCGGCTCATGCTCCGGTAACAGTAGAAAACAAAGGATGGATGGTCCCGTGAGGACAGGTAATGGGCAATGCTTCGGCTATCCGGGCCAACAATGCTTCGGCTATCCGGGCCAGGGGGTCTTTCCTTCCCTCACCCCCGGTGGCACCGCCAGGCAATAGAGTGAAACTATCTTCCCTTCAACTATCGTTCTCCGGAAGGGCCGGTGGGAGGCAATAGAGTTCAACTAGCTTCCAACTAATCTAGCTCTCCATCCTGAACCGGGGGTGTAGTCTCGCTCTCCATCCTGAACCAGGGGTGTAGGCATCTAGCTCTCCATCCTGGGGGTCCCCTCCATCCTTCACCCCCGGTCATCGATCGAGAACAACTGCTCGAGAGAGAAGGAGGGGAGAGTATTATAATATAACATCACCAGGAATTGGACTCTTTCCCGATTAGAACTCCCTTCCGAGAAACGTGGCCATCCTTCACCCCCTCTATCACAGCTTCTTCGGGACCTAACTACGGACCTTCCGACTGGTTGGACTAATTGAGCGAGAAACGAGGGACCTAACTACTTCTAACCTTCCGACAGGACCGGCGGGCTTCCATCAATTTGTTAACGAGGGGCTGGGAGGGAGCTTCGAGAAGAGTATGTTAACTTCTTTCTCTCCGGGCATGGGGTGATGGTCAGTTAGGCCTTCCGACAAGATAGAAACTAATTTGGATGGATGGAAGGAAAGCAAGCTGGGAGGGAGTATGTTAACTTCTTTCTCTCCGGGCACCTTCCGGTTGCTTATAGTTAGAAACTACTTCCGGTTGTCATGTTACGTATATAGTCAACACCAGATTATCTACGTCCGTAGGGCGGATATAGAAGTTAGGCTAGCCACCGCTCCCTTCCTTCCAACCGGGGGTGTAGGCTCTTACCGATGAACCCATCCTCACCCGGGAGTGCTCCATCCCCCACCTCCGGTCTCAACTAGGATTCTTGCCTGGGGGTGAAGGAGGGCACCCACGTTTCTCATCCGTGGGGTCCGAAAGAAAGAACTTGCCATCTCACGGACAAAGAGTGGGTGAAGGAGTAGACTAGTTCATTACCTCGACGAGGGCCAACGATTAAACGAGGGAGGCCTGGGTGACCCCCACCCCTTGCCAACAATGCTTCGGCTAGAAGAGGGAGGGCCAACAATGCCAGTAACAATCCAACAATGCCAGTAACACTATGCCCGGATGAAGGTCGTTTGGTTTGAAGGCCGATATAACGTATGTAAGGATAGCATTATGGAGTTGGAACCCGCAACAGCTCCCATCGAGCCCATAGCCCCTAAAATTTTATGGGAGGGCTGAACCCTCCCATCGACCGGCCCTACAATTCTATGGGCAGCTACTTAGTAAGGTTACTCCATCGGGGGTCCCTCCCTTTACACCCCCGGGTAGTCAACGAGTTGAGGATGGTAACAGTAGAAAACGCTAACATTCTTTGGCCCGGTTGAACGAACTGCTGATTGAACCTTGGGTAACCGGATAGAAACTTCCTTTCAACCATCCATCCTGAGCGGGGGTAGATCCATCCTGAGCGGGGGTAGGGGTAACATCATGGCAACATCCCGGGTAGCTAACGAGGGAGGGCATCGGCCATCAATAACAAGGATGCTCGAGAACGACAAATAGATTCTTCGGGGCCTAACAAGGATGCTCAGTGGGGTCCGGTTGCCCTTCCTTATTTTAGTTGATAGCTTTCTAGTTTAAATAATAGACTTCCTTCCGGCCAATCAATTTGTTCTTGATGCTGGTGAGGTCAGTGTCTGTGAAACTGCTCGGGCCACAGACTATATGAGTAGGATGATTTGGGCCGTGCCCATGATTTCCAGGGTGTCTTGGAAGTGCGCTTGACCAGGCAATTCAATAGCTTCCGATGGTCCTTGCCCGGTCGGATGAAAGGGCGAGAAGCTCCTGTCCATCCGGAGATAGCTGGGATAGATGAGCAACGGCGATAGCTGGGATAGATGAGACTAACTAGTCTACTCCCTCCCTAACTAGTCTACAGGAATGGGGCACCTTCCGACAATACATCCAGCGTCTGAACTGAACACCCGATGGGTGAATTAGGCCATCCTGAACCCCCAGGGAGTTAACTACCTTGATCAGGGACCCATACTTAATGAGCGAGGTACCCGCCCATAGAATTTGAGGGCGTCTTGGGGTGCGCCCCCCCACCTGACTTCCGGATAGAAACTGTCTTTGGATGGCCGGATATAACTAATCTAGCTCGAGCATGCTGGAAGAAAGCCTACAATTCTATGGGGGAGTCAACCCGGGAAAGAACATCGGGCTCCTTCACTCAACGAGGACGGGCTCAAGGCAGGAAAGAAAGAATGCTCGACCGGAGGTGGGATGGGCTGTGGATTCCCCAGGCAAGAGTGGAAAGGGCATATTTACATGGGCGACCCCATAGAATAGTAGGGCGAATTCAACTACCGGGTGTGGGATGGAGAACCGGCGTTACTGGACGAGGGAGTGAATGAAGGACTTCCTGTTCTCAACAATAAAGTATTCCGGATGGTCCATATCTCCCCCACCCACCCCTGGGATTTAAGCTCGTCGAAATGCGAGAACAAGGATGGAAGCTCGTCGCCTCCCCATAGAATTGTAGGGCGGTTACCAATCTTGAGACGGGGTGGGGGATGGAACCCAAGGACCGGGAGGGATGGAAGCCAATCGCGGAGATAACGAGGGAGCAACTATAGTCCCTCCCACCCGGGTGGCAATGAAGCCGGGTAACCGGGGGTGCTTAACTGAACAATCCAACAACTATCCCACCCAGCCCGAATCTAATCTAGGGCCTTAACCGGCCGGGGGTAGAACCAGTTGACCATTAGAACAAGTTAAGGATGGAATGACCCAGCCAGTTGTTTCTCAAATTTTATTCAACTATATTAAGAAATTGGGAATTCTGGTCCAAACAACTTTATATTAGATATGATAAATTAATTGGAGAAACAAAGACGTATATATTTTTTATTAGGTTCGCCCCAACTATCTTGGTAAGGTGGAGACATCAATGCAACACTATCTTCCTTTCTTGATAGGGTGGGCAATATAGTTTTATTAGGTCGGGAGGTATATTATTGTGGTTAGCCCCAACTATAGAAATCGTGAAATCGACGTGCCGTTGCCCAACAAATATATATTGCCTCCCACCCACCCCAACCATATGCCGCAGCCGGGGGGCCCCCAAGAATATGACGTTTTCCTCGGGCCCCCCCAGATTATTAATTATTGTTGCCTAAACTAGCAACCGGCCCCCCCCGCTTCAGTAGATTAATTGGGGCCCTACTATTCTATGGGCCTTCATGGAGGTAGATTAGCTCCGGAGGTATATTATTGCCGTTGGAGGTAGATGTTGTTGGGGTTGGGCCTTCGGCCGTACCATCTATAGTTGTTGGGGCGGGGGGGGGCATGTTACGTATAGAATCTGGTCGGTCGGAGCATCTATAGTTGAGTATAGAACCAACTATAGAAGAAAGTTCGAGAGTGGACTATAGTGAATTATAAGCCCGCCCGCGGGGAATGGCTAGGGGTGGGGGGGAATTATAGAGCCCTATCCCAGACTTAGTAGGCGGTTCAGTCGGTTCAATGCCTACTGTATCGGAATGCATCGGATGGACCGGGCGGGGGAGAAGGACGCTTCCAAAGGCTACCAGGCCGGAAAGGGGAGATACCGTCCGTGATCCATGGATCTCCGCCGGAAACAAAATTCAGCCAGCTGGGAAACCGTGTACCACTCCCTATCGGGGGGAGGAACAAACAAATGCGGCACGTCAGACAGAGTCGCCCTACTATTTATAGGCATGCTTTTCATCAGGAAGAACAAAAAAAGAAGAATTGTCGTTAAGGCCAATATGGTCGGTGGGTAAGGCATATATGGTCGGAATTGAGGCGAAGCCCATGCAGGTCGTCTTCTGCAGAGTTTCATTAATCTGAAAAAAACGACATCGCCTTTTCGGTGCATCGGACTATAGATGTCGCCATGGCGGGATTGATGCTATGGAGCGGGAACCGCCGAGAAACTTCTCGAGATGCTGGAGGGTGCGAAATCAATAGGTGCCGGAGCAGCTACAATTGCTTCAGCGGGAGCTGCTGCCGGTACTGGAAACGTTCCTAGTCCCTCGATTCATCCCGTCGCGCGGAATCCATCATTGGCTAAACAATCATTCGGTCACGCCATTTCGGGGTTTGCTCCAACCGAAGCTATTGCATCGTCCGCGTCGACGACGGCCTTTCCGATCCCATTCGTCTTCCGAAGTTTCGGATCCTATGCGAAGAAGCCGGGGAATGGCAAGATAAGGCCGTGAAGGCCTGGAGGGACCATGCGACCGCCCTCAGTCCAACACCCCAAAATGATAGACGATAGACCTTAGAAAGTATGCCAGCCCAGTCGCACCGAGCCAACTGGGAACAACCCGCAGAAGCGTGCTTAAAGGCACAGTTCATCGGGTAGACCTCAAGGTCCTGGGGTGCCTTCGTGAGTGCTTCAAGCGGCTTCGGCTCACGAAGATCTCCAGTTCGGCATAGCTGAAACCCTCTAAAAGGAAGTAGAGTGCGCCCCCACTACTCTACTCAATCAGCAACAACCAGGGTCAATCACATTTAGCTCCTTGTCGGATGTTGCCACTTCCGATCTTCTTCTTCTCCGTTGCTCGTTGTCGTCGTTCGCGCGAAAACCCTCCAAAAATCCAGAATGCTGTATGTGACGAGGTATCGAGGAGTTCATCGCTGCTGGATTAGCGTTCGGTTTCGGTTCAGCCGCCGAATGGCCGGCCTCTCCCGGTCGGAAACTACTACTATTAGTTGAACTACTACTATAGCTATAGTAGGGTTACCATCCTCGCAGCCGACGACAATGACGATGATGTTGGTGGGGCGCTCAACACCCTAAAGGGTGTATCGCGCCAGGCTCCGAACCTATCGGTTCTCCGCCTAACGCTCCGAACCTATCGGTTCTCCGCTACTCGCTACGAACCTAACGGTTCTCCGCGAGCCCCCCACCCACCCTACCTCGGAGCCTAAACGGCTCCAATCAAGGCCAATCTTCGATCTGACTAGAAGACAGACCGCTCCGGGCCATATGTACTGCGGCAGGAGGGCGCCGCGGGAGACATGGTCGTGCCCAAGGTAGCCTACTATAGCGAGAAATCGAATCCCACCCATTCACTCCACTTGCCCCCCCACCCCGCCGGCTAGAATGGGGCGGGGTGGGGTCCGCAAAGCTATTAGGTGGGGTCAATAGTATGGATGGTGGGGTCCGCCGCTGCGGGTAGTGGGAAACTATAGTTCCGGAGATAGTTGGGTGGGAACTTAGGAGGAGATAGTTGTTTCTCGGGATAAAATGACTAGTCTTGCAGTGGTTTCAAAATCAGGTTCCAGTTCTAGGGCGGACAATCTGGCGACTGATGGATTCTAACCCAGTAACGTTGTTGATGTGGCCCGCCCGCTACTAGAGATAGGGGAGATAGGGCCAAGTAAATCTTCTTCCTCTGGTGATAAGCTGTCTCTCGCAGGCCCCCACTGGCACTAAATGGACTCTATCTCAACTATATCGGGAAACAGAAGAGAACAAGCCCTTGCCAGATCACTCGCGTAGAGGACCAAGTATGGCATGGCATCACCAGCTACTTCTCTATACCGATTCGACTACCTATCCATACCCCTGTAACCGAGAGAACCATAGCACTAACACCTGCAAAAGGAATATATGGTCGGTGAACTAAACTATAGAGGGTGGGTGGGGGGGCCCTCCCACCCACCCAAGGCAACGGCTAGAAAGAGGGGGGGGGGGCCGTAGGGTGGGAGGAGATAGTTGAGTGAACCCGTGGTGACCCGCCTTGAGTCAAACAAGACCCGCCTTTAGAATAGTAGGGGCCGCCCCCCCCTCTCTTAATAGAAGCCATAGTGCCCGGTGACAAGAGTAAAACAAGATCCCTCCCTGATTCATAGATCCCGAGCTTGATCCCGAGCCAAGACCACCAGAGATTCCCTAATCGATTCCTTCATACCAAGACCACCAAGATTCCCTAATCGATGGATCAATGCGGCACGGTCCTAGGGCGGAGAGAACTCCGGTCAATAAGCCGAGGAGAGCGACGAAGGACATTTATGCTCCCCGGGGGCCCCTACTATAATACAGTCTTTGTGAAAAAGAAAACCCGGCACTATAGTTATTGTAGGAAGGAAGGGCCCCCGGGGATTTG
Source organism: Sequoia sempervirens (assembly GCA_007258455.2). Lineage (NCBI taxonomy): Eukaryota > Viridiplantae > Streptophyta > Pinopsida > Cupressales > Cupressaceae > Sequoia > Sequoia sempervirens. The sequence continues at coordinate 23,146 of VDFB02120420.1, read as the reverse complement.
TTTGTTCTTGTCCGGCAGTTGAAGCATCTACTGGCAGCCCCCGTAGGCCTCTACCCTGGCGGCAGCATAGCATATACAAGTCCGATCGCTTCAATCCGAGGAAGGAAAATATAGGCCGAGGGCGAGCCCCCATCGTTAAGTAGGCGTTAGGCTGAAGCAGCTGATGCTTATTTCGAGCCCGCATGGATAGAGATAGGGGCCCCTTCAGCATCGATAGAGGCGTTAGGCTTCAATCCTTTAGATCATGAACGATCCGACCTTCCACCACTTACTGGAGGACATCGATGTTGATCTGGGTCTGGGCCATCTTCTTTCTCGCGAATACCAACCCCACCTGTCGTATGTTCACCGGGGCCTTAGCGAATACCACTAGCGACAGTAGTGCGTACTGAGAGGGGAAGCTGGTAGTGAGAAGGCAGGGCGTACTGTGATTTGTGAGAGTAGTGCGTACTGAGTGAGCTAGTAGTGCGGGGGAGAGCACTCAACCGGTATTTCCGATACGAGGCACCGGAACTCTATTTGAGCAGGGGGCCCCCCAACTATAGCCGGGGGTTCTAGGAAAAAAACCCCCTACGATAGGGAACTATTGCTTCCCACCCAAGGCCGAGGCGGGAGGGGGCACGATGGATCGAATTGACGCCTTCTCCACCCCGCCTGGTGACCCAGATCCCCGGGCCGAATGGAGTTTGATTCGATTGATCCGCGAATAACACATATGAGCTCGTTACTCCCAACTGAACGAGAAATCTATGCTGCTCCCTCCGCGGCCCGGGGGGGTGGGAGGACATAGTTAGGGTTCTAGCCATTTCTCTGGGCGGGGGTCGGCGCCGAACCCCAGCGAATCATAGGGTAAGGCCCCTTAGAATAGTAGGGGGGGTGGTCTTGGGTGGGTGGATAGGGGCCGAGCGCATAAATGACCGGGAGCCCTCTCCCAGCTATCTATAGTAGGATAGGGCGCTCCAACATAGAATCAAGAGGCCCCCGGGTCTTCATGCTTCTCCTCCATAGGTAGGGCTCCTTTCACCAGGGGACCCCGCTCCCCATCTTCCTCCCACCCACCCCTGTAGGGCTCTTTAGCTGGACCAGCACCCAGATAGAGTAGATAGGGCCTCGGAGAACCCCAACCCGGACACCGCCCTATAGATTCTATCTCCAGAGGACAGAGATAGGAGAGCTAGAATTCCCCCCCACCCTGCAGAGGGATACCTTCCGGATAGAAACGGGCTGGACTAGATAGAATAGTGCCGGGGCGGGGCAACAAACCGGAAGCCCGAACGTATAGATCTCCCGGATCCGAGATAGGTGCCATAGATAGGGCTCTCTTCTTGATTGTAGGGGTCACCTACTTAGATGGGACAGTTATAGACGTGATACATTGAAGAGGTTCCTTGAGATTGAATAGATAGGGCGGGAGGATATAAATTGGGCTCCCAGTTCCGAGATGGGGGATACTCTATAGTTCTAGTTCGGAGCAGCCGCTCTATACTATAGTTGCGAGTGAATGCGAGTGGGTTAACTACCTTTATGGCTTCTTTGGCGTAATCAACCGGGCCCACGGCTATATAGGTCGCCCCTACGCGGCGAGACATGTTTGGTTTGGTTCGCCGGGCTGGGCCAACTCTATCTCCTCCCACCCTAAGGCCGACCCCACCATCCAAGGCGGACCCCACCGACCAGGGCTTCGCCCACCACCAAGGGTATATCTCCCACCCCCCCGGTACCAAGGGCCCCGCCTATCTCCCACCCCCCCGAACCCAACCCCACCGACCCCCCTACTATTCTAAGGGCGCCTTGGGTGGGGGGCCCTAAACTTATTGCCTCCCACCCGCCCTTCGGGACCCCCCCCCATTCCCCTACTATTCTATGGCCAATATGGTCGGCTGCCGAAGGCAGGCAACTATAATGGGGGGGTCGGTGGGGGTGGGTAGGGCCTCCCACCCAAGGCAAGCCTTCGGCACCGACCATATTGGCCCTAGGTGGGGTGAGAGGCCTTTGGTGGGTTTGTTGGAGAATATGGTCGGTGGGGTCCGGCGGACCCCACCGACCTAGGGGCACCAACCCCACCGACCGAGGCTCCGCCACCACCCGTAAAGGAATATATGGGCGGTGGCGAATTTATTGCCTCCCACCCGCCCCCCCCCCATTATAGTTCAGCCTTCGGCACCGACCATATGGAACAACTATATGGGGGGGGTGGGGGGGGGGTGGGGTTGGACCGACCTGAGGCAAGGCTATCCTCCCACTTTAAGGCCCTTAAAATAGTGAGGAATTCGATTCACCTTACGAAGGCCCCTGGCCCCTAAATTCTATGGTGAGGCCGAGAGAATCCTGGTGACGGTCCCTCGGTGATTCCCCCAAGCCCACCGCCTCCCACCCCACGCATGGGTAGGGTGGGTGGAACTCAGTTCCTCCCTCACATGGAGTAGGTTGGGAGGCGGGCCCATCTATAGATAGATATAGAGGATACCTATATTTGCTCCCATTTTATTGGTAGGGAGTTACCACTTAGCATTTTTGCTCTACTGAAAGGAGAAGGGCCGGTGAGGATAAAAAGGGAGAGAGAGGAAGGCAACTAGGCAGATATCTCTCGATGGATACTGGAAGGAGAATACGAATGAGACCCATATATAGATAGGGGGGCTGCGCAGTATCCGAGAAGGTCTTTTATACTCAGCTTACACGCCTGCATGCAGGGGTGGCGAGTTTGATTCAACATCAAAATGAACCTTCTGTTTCCCATGCATGCCCTGGAATGACAGTGGAAAGTGATGAGAAGCGACTCATCCGCTCAAGTATTCCTCTTGTTCCAATCGAAGAATGATAAAGGACTGAGAGAGCCCAGGGACATCCCGTCGGTAGGTGAGGAGGATTTCTGTGATCCGCTTTAGTCCATTGTTTCTGGGGTTGGTTTCTCCTTCTCCCGAGTGATAAGCTTTCGGAGAGATGATGAGGGGTGACCAATAGTAGGGCCATAGAATTTTAGGGCGACTATTCGCTCTCTCCTGTGTTTCGTGACTGGCACCTCGAACACTGCTTTGATCGATTGGTCTGATCCGAGCGATTGGGTTGGGGAGGGCGAGGGTGTTGTTCACTCACTCGGGGTGCCCCTCTGTTTCTATATCTATACTCTGCTCTCTCTTGGGGCCCCTCCCATATGGAGTAGCGACCATCCTGAATGGCTGGAGCCGCTACATTTCCTCCTCCCTATATAGTCTAGATAGCTGGAAGTCGAGGGTAGGGCCTCGACCCCAACCAAGGGGCCTAGCCTATCTAGACTCTCTATATGGCCGTTGGTCGAGAGGGGCACTCCTCCTCCCCCGCCTACCCATCTATCTATCTGGGCTGGGCCCTCCCTATCTATAGAGTCCATATCTGATAGATATAGGTCGGGGTTGGGGTCGGCCGACTCTCTATTCTCCCCCCTCGACCGCCCATCTATACCTACCTAGAGTTTAGTCCTCCCCCGGTGCCCGGCGATAGGTCTATAGGCGACTAGACCAGACTGGACTCTAGATAGTTGTTGGTACCTCGACCCTATCTATCTATCCATCTGATCCGATCTGATCTATCTCTCCCGAGATGGATAATGGATGGCATAAATGAATGAATGCCATATCTAGATAGATATGGATAGGGGCCCGATGTCGCGGCTCCCCTATCCATATCTACCTCCCGAGCCCCTATAGAATAGAATAGATGGGGGCAAGTATAGAATAGAATAGATGGGCTCTACTCTATATCCTAAACTGTCGGTCCTATCTAGACTCCCCTGCAGGGGTGGGGGCACTCGATTGACCCTACCCCACCCCACCCTATAGATCTGATCTGATCTGATCCATCCGCCTATCCATCTCTATATTCCAGATGCCCTGCTTTCTCTCGCCCCTATCCATCTATATATTAGATAAGATATACCCACCCCATCCAGATCCCCGGGAGAGATAACTATATAGTCTAAATAGAACTGTCGGCCCCACCCCCCATATCGAGATGGGGGAGTAGAGATAGGGGCCCCTAGATGGATCTCCCGAGAACTCTATACTCTATAGATTATATAGCCCAAGCTCTCTATATATAGGCATAGGCTGTTGGCGCCGGGGCCTCGGCCAAGCAGAAATAGATGTGATGCGATGTGATGCGATGCGATGCGATGCGGTCGGCCCCCCATCTCCCCTATCTACATATAGATGGGGGCACCCACCCCCCACCCTATATATTGATTTGATTCGGTCCTCTCTATATCTATCTATAGATGGGCCTCGGCCTCCCCATGGCATATCTGATAGATATAGGTCGGGATCGGCCGCATATTCTATCTATGCCCAGCCCTATGCCCTATGGTTTAGTCCGTCGTCCGTCCCGATAGAGGGGGTTGACCCCACCCATCTATCTCTCCATCCATCCAATCTGATCTATCTCTCCCGACTCTCTACCAGATAGATATATAGGGCTCTCTATTCTATAGCCGGTTGAGTCCGTAGATCTAGATCCAGATCGTGGTGAGCGCTCTTCTATATAGATCGATTCCGATTGGATAGAGATAAAAAGGGTCAGATGCTCGGCGCGTTAGCCCCATATACAGAGAGGGGCCCTACCCCATCCCTATTCATATTCACATTCACATCCATATCTGCTCCGGATGTATCCCCGGCATTGGCATTGGCATTGGTCGGATCCCCCTCTGGGAAGAGAAACTCCATATGGAGGGCCCCGACTAGAGAAGCTATTGCTGCGCCAAGTTGAAGGCTATAATGCCGGCCGGCCCGAGAACTAATATCCCGACCGAGGGTTTGCCAACTAAAGGGGTGGGTGGGTGGCCCTTCAAATAGTAGGGGGGCTCTCCTGAACGCCAGTTCAGGTGAGGGTTGGGTGGGCAATATAGTCTCCCACCCACCCCGATTAGTTTAGGCGGTTTCTCCGGAAAACTGGGGGGTGGGTGGGAGGGAGGTAGTTGTTTAAAGTTGCCGCTGTTTTGCCGCTGTGTTGCCGCTGGGGGTGGGGCTAAGGCCATATGGTCGGTGCCGAAGGCACAGCCTGCTAGAATAAGGAGGAACTAAAGTTGTTGCCGCTGCCAAATCGGAACTATACTATTCCCCCCCACCCAATTATAGTTCGCATGTTACGTAGATAATCGCGGGTGCCCGAAAGCCAACTATATCCGGAGAAAGGGGACCCTATGATTCCCACCCACCCGGACTTATCCTATATCCACATGCCATAGAATAGTAGGGGCCACCCCCTTTCCTGCTTATTCTAGCTTATTCTAGCTTAGGATTAATGCCACTTGCCCCGTAGGGCCCATTCGCCCTACTATTCGCCAGGGGGGGAAGCAGGTTTATTAAAGAACTGATTCCCTACAATTCTATGGGCTGATTAATGGCAGTGGGAGGGAATCATAGTTGGGGCCCAGGGGCAAAGGTCGCTGGGGCAGAAGCTAGCACTAGGTGAAGTTGATCTGGTTCCAGCAGGTAGATCCCCAAAGGCACCATCCATGGTAGAGTAAGCGACGAAGGGAGAGACAGTTGTTGACCAGGTGAATCCATCATCAGTAACCCCCTCTTTTCTATTATTCAAAGGCATCGCCCGTTGCTTCGAGATTGAGTTCCAAGTCGTTAAAAGGCGATCCATATCAAAAGATCTGGTATGCACATCTGGGTTTCGATCCCGATCTAGATAGATAACTGCATTTGCCTCTGAAGCACCATGGTGGTGCTTTTGCTCGGTCCATTCCCAGGTGTGCATACATAAGTTGTGATGTTCCGTCATTCAGGACCATCAATTCATTGATCAACTATAGTTCTCGCGGACTACTCTTCCCTATAAATAAAGAAATAATCCCCGTTTTGTCGACGTTTTCTTTGGGGTGAGTGGGAGGAGAAGACTCATATGACTGTGAAAGTGACCGGCTAACGCTATAATAGTAGGGCCCGGGGGATCATGTTACGTATTTTCTATGTTACGTATATAATCTACCTTTATCTACCGGTCGAGTGCATTTCAGCTATCTCCCAACCCCTTATTAATTCGAATTGCGAGCAAACCGGCCGGGGGGATTCCATACATTCAGACAAGCAGGATTCCCTATCAGACCACCAGGATTCCATACATGAACGAAAGCAGGAGTCCTCTCACTCAGAATCAGAACGCACGATTCTTCTCAGAATGCCGACAGAGAGAGTACTCCAGTTGTTCTATACGTAATACACCCAACTATCTATACCCAGGTTGATCAGATTATGGCGACACTCACACTTGAACCAACGCAGGCTTCGCCCACCGGGGGGAGTGGGAGGCTATAGAGTTGCTTCGCCACCGCCCTGCCCCCCCGCCCCCCCATTCCCTTAGAATAGTAGGGCGAATGGGATGGTGGGGTTGGACCGACCCCCCCCACCCACCCTCTATAGTTGTCTCAGGTCGGTCCCGAAGGGCATAGGGTGGTGGCGGAGCCTTGGTCAGTCCCAGCTTCGCCACCGACCAGGGCTTCGCCCACCAGGGCTTCGCCCGGCCCTACAGAGAAATGGCGGGAGGGTAGATTATTGTTGATACGCCTCTGCATGCAGGTCGGTGGGGTTGGCTTCGCTACCACCAAACCAACCCCACCGGCCCATTCGTCTTGGGTGGGAGGCCCCTACAATTCTATGTGGGTTTCGGGTGGGTGGGAGCCCGTAGGGGGCGTGAGGTAGATTATAGAAGTGGGAGGATAGCCGGGATACGCCTTGGGAACTTAGGAGGCGGGTGGGTAACATACAACTATATGGGGGGGGTGGGGGGGAATCATAGTTCCGGGCGGGAGGGCCCCTACTATTCTAAGGGGCCGTGGTTCTCTGGCCCCTACCATAGCCCCTACCATAGCCCCGCCCCTACCATAGCCCCTCAAATTCTATGGTAGGGGCGGGGCGATGGGGTAGATTATTGTTGATACGCCTCAGGTCGGCCCCTACTATTCTATGGAGCGAAGCCATGTCGGTGGGGTTGGAATAGAAAATGGATGGGCTCCATCCTAGAACAGAGGGTAGGGCCAGCTGCTGTATTAAACTCTTTGTTCTCTGGTCCTGCCTTCCTTCCTTAGGCAATAGGATAGGCCGGATAGAAATCTTGTTCACTTCTCGATTCCGGCAACGACTAGCTATTCCAGTTCAGCAGTTCAGCAGTTCAGTAATTACTCCCTGGGGGTTCAGGATGGAGCTGCCAACTAGAATCGGAAACGGAGTTCCATCCAGATGGCTCTGATATTGTTATTGTTTTCCGGTAGGGCCGGGCCAACTATCCTACACGGAGCAAGAAAACGAAGAAAGCATGCTCGCTGACCTTCCGGCTGATTGAACCTTCCGACTAGTTGGACTGCTGATTAGCTCGTTCTCAGTTGGAACCTACCTCGTTATTGAGAAAGTTGTCCAGGAACGCAAGTCAAGTTGTCCAGGCTCTACGGGCAGGGCTCACTCAACTCGTTAATTCAGCGAAGCTAAGCTAGTTCGCTCTCCAATTCGGATTAATGAACTAGTCAATTAACAGCTACTCCGGTTCAGGATGAAGACAAGAATAATATCACTATCCATCAATCCGGTGTAGCCTAATGGGAGACTAGCTAGAGTTTAGGCCTGCCGGGGAACTACCTGGGGGTGAAGCTCTCCCTGCTTTTCTCCTTGTTGCCTTCCTCCAGAACTGCTGGAATCAATCTCCTTGTTGCCTTCGAAGGATGAAGACAAGAACTCCCTGGGGCCCATCCTTACACCCCCGCCTAATCCTCCCTCCCTGGGGGTGTAGCCCCATCCACCCGAGAGTATAGAATCTGGCCGAGCTTGCTCCATCTCCCAGTGTATAAAGGGCTATCCGTCCTGGGGGTGGGTGTAAAGGCCCTCGGTTGATGACTAGATGGGCAACCGCCCCCTGGATAACTAACTACAAGTTCTCCTTGCCCTCGATTCATTGGGCCGCCTAAGATGTTATGTTTAGTCGAGAAAGGACATGCCTCAACTAGCTTTCTACTAATCTAGCTCCTCCAGTTCAGACTCATTTTATCTCTTCCTTCATGGTATCAGAAGGTTCAATGCCGTCTCGAAACTGCTCCTAGGGAGGAGGGAACTATCTCCACCACCTTAGCGTACGATCTGGGCTGTTTCCCTCTCGACTCTGGATCTTGGCACCCAAAGTCTGTCTGCTTACTGAAATGGCCTGTACTCGGAGTTTCCTTGGGGTTGGTCAAGCTTTGGGCCACCCTAGCCCATTGAGTGCTCTACCTCGGGCCATAAGCATGCACGCTCTACTGAAATGGATTTCGCGGAAAACCAGCTATATCCGATCTTGGTTGGCCTTTCACCCCTAGCCACAAGTCATCCCCGTATTTTGCCACATACGTGGGTTCGGTCCTCCAAGGCCTGTTGGAGCTCTCTTCAACCTGCTCATGGCTAGATCGATCGGTTTCGGGTCAAATAGGAACAACTGGGAGATTCTACCGACCCAGGTTGGGCCCCCCACCCCTCTCCCCAACTATAGTTGGTTCTATAGCCCCTACCCCTACCCCTGAGGTAAAGGCCTACTCGCCCAACCACCCCACCATCCGAGGCGGTGGGAGGCTATAGAGTTGCTCCGCCTACCGCCCTATATGCCTTATGGGTGGTGCGAAGCGCGGGTGGTGGGGTCTGCCCTGGGTGGTGGGGTCCGCCCTGGGGGGGAGGGAACTTGTCAAGACCCCACCCCTTAGAACCCAGGTGAGCTTTTCTTACCTTGAGTTACAGGTTTGGCCTCTGAATAAGCTAAGATGGAGGGTTGAGTGTGCATTTGCATACAGCTTCTTGCCTCGATCAAGCGACCCGGGGATAAATGGCTATCGTTCCTCGGCCCATGATGGAGAAAATAGTATTGATATCCCTGTCTTCTGCGGAAGCAGATTTTTTGACTTTTCCACCGGGTCGATGTTGGCTTCTTCTCCTTCTTCTCGGTCAAGTCATATTGTATACGGATTAACAACGGCTGATGGTGATGGGGATTGACTCCGGTCCTCGCCGCGTACAAATGAGTAGGGGCATTCGGAGCGAGGGAATGATCACATCGCCATGGGTGGCCCCGCAGGCCTTACTATCGCCTCCAGCCATATACTAATTAGAAGGGTCGGGTCGTATCCGCTTGCCACTGCTTCCCGCTGCATCGACTATCTTCATCCGGGGGCCCCTCATAAATTACCCCCGGCAATATAGATTTTTTGGCCCCCTCTCTAATATAGTTGTAGATAGGGCCGGGGGCCCTATTACTTTCCACATGAACACCCGGAACTAGCCGTTTAGTTCCCACATAACCGGGGTGGCCCCTACTATTCTATGGCATGTGGATATAGAATAGGCCTCCCACCAACGGCACATTCCTCCCACCCTAGCCTCCCAACTACCCTAGAATAATAGGGGCCCTCCCACCCACCCCTGCATGCAGGTGGGTATAGTCCCCCCCTGTAGGGGGGTCACTTGACATTCGAACCAATCTCTTCTTCGCCTGACCACCTAGCCTCTTCTTCCCCAGTTGTAATCCCCAAAGATGGATGAGGGGCAATCAAACCAATCGGTGCTCGGTCCCTCAGCTCCTCAGAATAAGTCATTTCGTGTACCCTGCTTGGGCTCTCTCTACCCCGATTCCCTCTGTTTCCATCCCGGCCCTCTCCTCTCCCTCTCTCTATGCTTCTCATTCGAGACCCGCCACTAAGCTATTGTGCACTTGACCTAACCCAAGGAGACATGAACAAGATTGGGGCCTATGGGAGCTGAGATGCCTGGGATATCTTATTAGATTCACCATTGACTGATCATGGCGATACGAGCTATACTGCCCCACCTATAGATGGGTGGGAGTGGGATCCACTAGCTCCTGATAAAGGGTTATGGCCAAACCTTGTCTTGACTCTTGAGATCCACTCACCAGAACAATGATAGGAAAGGGCTTGAATTCGGATTGAAGTTCAATTATATAGAGGGGGGGCATGAATGTTATGCCCTTCAACTAATATACCTTAGTTAGAATAGTAGGGCAACGACATCTACCTCCCTTAAGGGGGGGCTTCCCATCCCGGGTGGGTGGGAACTATAGGGCGGGGAGGGAATCCCTTCTATGGAACTCCCACCCACCCCTTCGAGCTCAGAATGGTTAGAAAGAATAGTTACTACGATTGCCCACCCACCCCCCCTACAATTCTATGGGCTAATCTACTGAAGCAACAACTAATTGAAGAAACTGGCTATTAAACGACATCTAGCATCTACCTCAACTATAGTAGCAGGTGGGTGGGAACTATAGTGCTATCTATCTGTAGTTCGAGATCAATGGGGTGGGTGGATGATAGTTGGCATGTTACGTATAGAATTTGGCGATTCCCAAAGCATGAAGACCGGGTTCAAGATTTCAAACCCCTTTATCCGTCCTATTCAGAGATAGTTGCTAAATTCCCACCAACTCAAATTCCCACCCTCCTTAACCCCACCGACCTATATGCCTTAGAGCCCCGCCTATCTCCCACCCCCTCAATATTGTGGATTATAGTTGTTGGGTGGGTGGGAGGAGATAGGAACGTTAATTCCCTCCCTGCAGGGTGGGGGGGACAATAGGGTAGAGAGTAGGGCATTCATGTTACGTATAGAAGAATCTTTCTTCACTCTTCGATTAATTGAGCTGAGCTAAGCTGAGCTATATAGGTAGGGGGTAGGGGCAGGGGTGCCCTACCTCCATATCCTCGAGAGGGGTCGCTGGAATAGAAATATCCGTCCGCAGAGATATGGATAGGGCAAAGCAGCCTTCAGAGAGATGGCCGAGAGCGCTAAATCTCCCTCACACCCCGGTATAGATAGGGAGGGTCGCAGATATATAGATAGGGGCCTTGGGATTGCTTCTCCTCCGAGTGATGCCACCATCAATTATGAAAGGAGGTGGGGGGCTTTGCCCTATCCATATCTCTACAGCCCTACCTGTTGGTTGGTTCACGAGCCCCTACTTTTCTATACCCGGCTCTAACAACAACAAACCCAGAAGGGAAGGCCCTATCTCCATACCTGGGCTACCTTCTCTTCTAACGGCCCGACCGATAATAGTTCAATAACTCGGAGTTGCCCTATCCATGGAGGGGCCGGATATAGGTAGGGGGCCCAGCCCTACTATATATAGAGAACTAATGGGCATATATAACTAATGGGCAAGGCGAGCACAAACAGACAAATGGATAGGAGGAGCGGGGGAGAGAAAGAAGAGAAGCCGGAAGAGTTCTTTATATATAGGGCTCGGCCACTATCTCCTCCCTCCCACCCCGGGGGACTCGCTCGGCTATATGGGTAGGGGGACTCGACCGGCAAAGGAATCGTACTACCCGCCTTAGGGGAGAAGCCGGCAAAGATGCGAAAGAAGGGACCGTACTTTTAGACCTCCCACCCACCCCGGGAACATTACATTACCCCCGGAGGAAAATAGTGGGGGGGCCCTACTATCCATAGGGGCCTGCCCCGGCTTTCCCCACGTAGTTAGACGTTCTGCCTTGATCAATGATTCCACCATATGGCACAGGGAGGGCTACACATTCGGGTAGATCCCACTCGAGGATCCCACGGCCCGCTCGTGCCGATATCCTGCTCGCCATAGATTAGGTAGAAAGGAGACCGTTATTTCTATAGTTCTGCAAACTAGACACTAAAGAGAGTTCACCCGGGAGATCCCCCACTGATTCACCCACGAACACTAGTTCACCCGCCCTACCCCAGCTATATAGGTAGGGGGGGCGAGGAGCATGATCCCGCTAAATAGAGAATAAGCGCTCTAAGGTGAATCCAGGCAGTCTTTTCTCTGCACGAGCTAGTTAACGAACAAGGAGATCTATAGCTCATCTAGTTGGAGGATTGGGGTCCGGGGGTATGGGTAGGACCAGGAAGTATTAGGGAAGTGCCTCTAGTGAGCTAGTGATGAGTATGATTCCGATTGAACAAGAGTCCCTATAGCCCCCCCACCCCGGGCGCGTTGGGATATAGGTAGGGCACTTTACTGACATAATAGCTTCCAATGATAGAGGAGCAGGGATGAGCCGGGTAGGCCGATTAATGATTCCACCCCCAGCCCCGGTCCGTCCCCATGGTTTCAGTAGCCCGCCCTATGCTTGCTTCCCAACCCCCCATTATAGAGTAGGGCTCGGGTGGGGGGGCCCCTACTATTCTATGGCGAGAAAGCTCAGGTATGTGGGATAATCTTCTCCTTCCAACATGCGGGGCCCATCACATGATCCCACCCCATCAGAGAGAGAAAGGAATGAATATATCTACCCGCCTCATATTACAGCTTCCCTACCCTGCTTCCCTACCTTAATCAATGCCCCCTGCATGCAGGGGTGGGTGGGAGAATCTTGGTTGGCCCTGCGAACCGAATAGAAAGTGTTTTGCTTTGCTCGCGATCCGGGCTACCAGATTCAGGAGTCGCGAAGTGAGAAGTCCTCCTATGCCTTCTGTTCTCGGGATGATCGATGCATCAACACCAATGGATATGGTGAATCTCGGCGAATGCCCTATATATCTATGGGGGTTGGAACGGGAGGAGCAGCTTTGGGTAGGGGAGTGAGAAGTGGGGTAGCTAGGGACACGGGATTAGCAGGCAGGCCATCCCGGGGCCCGGTTCATTAATGAAATTCGATTGATGGTTCATTCGCCGATGATAGAAAGAAAGGCTCCCAGCTGAGAAGATCGATTCCATGTCCGGTTAATGGATGGATCAATCAATCCCGCATCCCGCGTATCACTATTGAACAGTTGTTAATACGACGTATATAACGATGACAATAATTATTGAAGAAGGCCAATCAATCCCGTGAATTCATCCCATCTCCCTCTCCTCCCTCCCACCCACCCAACTCAACTAAACCACCCACCCAGCCCCACACACGGGGTTGGGTGGGGGGCCCCCGGGGATGGGCAGATTATTCCTCCCACCCTTCAATATAGTTGCCCCCAAGCGCCCCCCCCCCTTTCCATAGTTGTTGCGGGCCAGGGCAATAGTGAAACAAGCACAGCCGAGAGCGAAAGGAAGCGGGCCAGGTACTTCAGCAGCGAGTCGGCTAGACGCTGGCTTGCCTAAAAAAACAATAGGCGTCTCATTATCGATTGATCCCTCATCTTTACTTCGTGAAGAAGAGTGTCTCCCCGGAGGAAGATGTTTGTTATGATACGGGGAGCTCCGAATCCTCCAATGATCCACCGGGGCGCTCAGAGACAAGGATATTACCTTACCTAGTTAGAAGCACGATAGGAGGGGCCCGCCCTGCAGAGGCGCTTCTTATTCCCACCCAACCTTCCTCTGCTTCCCTCATCGAGCCCGAACCCATGGTCTTTACTCGCCCGCCCCTTCTCGAGATAGTTGGGAGATCGAGTCATCCCTGTTCCAGTCTCGGGATTGAAATGTAGGGGTTGAGTCAACTACTGTATTTCATGTCCAGCCTCGGGAGTGAGGGAGAGCGAACAACACTTGAATCTCTGGGCTAGGGTCAAGGCAGGAGGAGATCTTCTCTCTCTTAGTGGCCTCCTAACCCGGATAGATTATCTCAAAGCCGGTGTAAAGGGAGGGTAGCCCCGATGGACAGTGGAAACTTCCGCGGGCACTTCCCGGTAGGCTCGGAGAAACTCCACTTTTGGGTGATTGTTATTCTCCTTCTTCACTCCCCATAGAATAGTAGGGCTATCCTTCTCTACCGATGGAGCCCTTGACCGTGGGTGAGGATGGAGCAACCGGGGGCGAAGCAGTGGAGTTGGAGGGAGTACCGGGCAATCAATTTGTTAACTTCTCTCCGGATGGAACTTAATGCCCTTATAAATAGTAGGGGGAGGCTATCCGGGCCAACAATGCGATAGCGGGCGGGGGGCAACTATAGGCTATCACGTAGGTAGAGAAAGAAGCCAGTTCGGTTGAGTGAAGGATGGAGCGGTGACCCCTCTCTAGATATGGAACCTACGCCTTGTTACGGGGATAGTCCCGTGGGTGAAAACAAATAGCTGTGCCCATCGGTAGCTCCATTTTCTGGAGAACCGGTTAGACCTTCCCCATATCTAGTTCGCTCTCCAGTCAAGCTGGTCCGGGGGATATCAAGTTCTCTTAGGGCCTTCACCCCCAGGATAGTAGTTAACTAGCCCAACTACCTGCTCTCCATCCGGCTTTATTGTTGAGAACAGGAAGAATTATAGAAAAAAGGGCATTCACCGATGTAGTTTTTTATGGCTGGATAGACGTAGTTATGGCGAGACTAGTATTGTCGAGAAGAGTCCTTCCCTCACCCCCGGCTTCATTGCCACCCTTTACACCCACCCCCTGTTCGGAATGCTCCCTCGGTAGTCCAGTAACGTATAGTTGCTCAACCGGCAACGACTAGCAGCTATAACTACCTCCCTTTCAACTAGAATAAGGAGGGCAACCGGAAGGCCATAGAATTGATAGGGGCTCTCCCTCAGCTGGGTGGGAGGCAAGAACTCTATTTCCAACTCAACTAGATTGATGCGGGAAGGAAGGCTAGATTGATGCTCGGACCGATCAGTTGTAGGATAGTTACCCAGTTCTATAATGCCATCCGGAAATCCATCCATCCAACTGGAAGGACCCCATAGAGCTCACTCAACCGTGGGTGGAGAGGAAAGGGAGGAAGGACCCCAGGTTAGTTCTACCCTCTTCGGGCTTCTCGCCCATCTCCAAGGAAGGGAGGTACCCTCGTTCAGTGGCCTTCCTACACGGTCATTCCATCCTAACAGATTTTCTTAGTCCCTACCGGGGGTGGAGGATAGATCTTCCCTCCCCTCTGGCCGGCTTCATTGCCACCCTTTACACCCCCCCCCTGTTCGGCTCCCTCGCTCTTTCTCGAAGGATGTTGGATTGTTCTATCCGGTTACCCGGCCGGTTCAATCAGCAGGAAGGAAGGCAAGCCCAGAGCACAAAAAGGTAGGAGGACGGACAAGAGAAAAAGAAGTTAGATAATCGGAATTCGCCTACCATAGTTGTTGGATTGTTCGGAAGGGAGATGATAGTGTGCATCCTTCACCGGGATGGAGGATGGGATGAACCTTCTTTATTTACCGACCATGTCAGAGGACAATATGCTGTGATGAAGATTACTAAGGCTGCCTTGGTAGAGGTTTCGGAGGTAGGTTATAGTTGATTGGCTGCCCTTTCATCGGTGAGCCATATTGGAAATAGAATGGGGGCTGCCGAAGGCAAACCAAGGAGTGAGTGGTGGCAACCTTTTGTCCCCCACCACCCCTTGGCCTCCACCCCACATCGAGGCGGGCCTTAGAATCGGTCAACCCCACCCCCAATTTTAACGAATGTTTAACCCTAGTTGTCTGCTGCTAAATTTCAAGATGTAAAATGATAAATTCCAAAACCGAACACAAATGACACAAAAGAGGATAAAGATAAATAAAGAAAACTTGCATTCCAGGCTCAAACCACTATTCATGATACAATATACCGATTACGATCGTCCGGTCACACTAAAGCAGGAGAGAGCATAAGTCTGAAAGACTCTCTAAGACTCTTGCTAATGCAAAACTCATTCCTAGGATGCTATATCTTGGTAGGCATCTTTGGGGTCCTCTTATAGGAAGAGACTGGTTCCACCAAAGCTGATCTTCTAACCTCCAATTTACAAAATTTGAGTTCAGCCACTAAAAGAGTGACACAAAGACAGAATCTTATCCATAGCAACACCCAAAAGGTAAATGCATGAACTTGGATAAGAACCAACTGACAAACTTTTCTGTAGCCATTATAAAAGGCGTGAACAGGAAAAGTAGACAACCGTGATTAGGACACATGTCATGTACATGCCAACTTTACACCCAAAAGTCATTATGGGGATCTTGCTTTTTTAAATAGGGTTGCATCCTATTGTCACATCATAACGTGGGTGACTTCACGGAACAGACAAGCCCATGTGCTAACATTAGAATGGTATGGGGTCTAAAAGTTCATCTGGTAGTTCTTGAAAAACTCTTTCCCAATCTCCTTCTCTTTCATTGAAAACACCTTAATCCACTTGGACATAATCTTATGAGAATAAACAGTATCAAGTTAGTCACGGAAGCAAAAAATGGGTTGTAAATAAGATCTCCATGTTATGGATCTTAACTTGTGCTTTCCATTGAGGAACAAGAGGGTAAAACTCCAGTCTTGGAAACCTGTATCCTGATCTTGGATAACACATCAAATAATGAGTGAGGTTATTACAAATTTTATGACTTAAAACAGGATACAAATAATTTAAGAATTCTTCCATGTCTGGATTAAACCTTGCTCCAATTAAATCTACATAATCTTCAAAGGTATCTTGGTCAAAACTAATTCGAGTAATTAACCCAAATTTTATTCCTTTTAGAAGATTTATTTTACTGGCTTTAGACCAGTTCATTCCAAAGAGTCCTTTGATACGAACATGCACAACACTGCGGCCACACCAGAATTTGATAGGAGCTTGAGCTAATCTGATGGCTTCTTTGAATTCTTCTTCTTCATCGGGATCGGCCAGGGATTGGTGATGATAACTTATCAAATTTTGGAGATTTCTGAACCATTTGTTTAAGAAATATGATTCCAATAAAGTAATCACAATCTCTTTTGGAAGGGTTGGGAGAGATATTGCATCTCTTTGACCTGGGTTTACCATATACATTCCAGTACCATCTGATCTATACCAATCTGGAGATAAGATTTCAAGGTCGGTGTAGATAGAACCTGCAAGTTCTCTAGTTAATGTATCTGCAAGAGGGTTATTTTCTCCTTTGATCCATTCTATTTCAAAATCAAAACTGAGAAATTCAAAATACCATCTTGCAATTCTTCCTTGAGCAATATCTTTATTCGGCTTCTTCTTAAGCAGACTCCTCCTTCGGCAGTATGCAGTCTAATAGTAAAATGCTGGAGCGGGTTTAAGAAAGATTTAAACATCTAATCCATTCTTTACTGCAAGAATTTATTTCTCATAAATATGATATCTGCTTTGAGTATCTGTAAAAGTACCTGATTTGTATCCACAGATATTCTTTTTCCCACTTTCTTCTTCCTGTATTAGAATAGCAGACCATGTATTATCAGAAGCATCAATATATAGAAGGTGATAAATCTATAGTTTTGTAAAAGGCGGCAAATATTGACATTTGGCTTTGATCCTTTGAACTGCTTTTGTTGCATTATCTGACCATCCTTCTTGACCATCTTTAATATGGTGCTGTATTAATCTGCGATCTTCAGCTAGACCTTTGTAGAAGGGAGATATATAATTCAGACATCCTAGAAATCTTTGGATTTGCTTCTTATTCTGCAATATATCTGGAAACTCCTGAATTCTTTGCAATATATGAAATTTGAGTAAGACTTTACCGCCATTACTTAGATGTAGACCAAGAAAATCAACCATTGATTTTCACTATGACCATCTTTTGTGAATTAAACATATCCCATGCTTTTGTATGGCTGTATATAATTCTTCTAAATGCTGCAAATGGAGAGTAACTGAATTAGAAAATATCAGAATATCGTCAATATAAACAGCACAGAAATCTTTCAAACTTCTTAATGCCTGGTCCATTCTCCTTTGGAAATAAGCTGGTGCAGTACACAAGCCAAAGGGCATTACATTCCATTCAAATAATCCTTGAGGAACTGAGAATGTTGTTTTGTATCTATCTGATTCTTTTACCTTTATCTGCCAAAAACCTGATTTGCAGTCAAACTTAGAGAAAATCTTTTTATTGGCAGCTCTTCTGATTAAATCAGTGCTAAATGGGATAGGGTAATTAAATGGTAGGATGATCTCATTGAGAGGTCTGTAATTAATGCATAACCTCTTTTTGCCTCTAATATGTTCTGCTCTTTTATTCACAAGGAAAGCCGGACAAGCAAAAGACTTTACTTGGAGCGTATGAAGAGTCGAGTCTATGGTCCTTTGCTTAGCTCATCATTTTGGAGAACACATAGGGCTCATGGATAAGCGGGCTCATGGGGAATAAGCATCATGCATTACAGTGTGGTGGATTTGCATTCTTGTTCTTTGGGCTGCAAAATTACCCATTAAGTTAATACTATAGGTTCTTCTCAAATTTACATTTTGATATTAAGAAGAAAAGCAGTGACTTCTTCTTCTTTCTTTGATTCATTTCTCTTTTATACATTTCTTGTTATTCCCAAACTTTACCAGTTAACAATTTTAAGAGCAGGAATTTCTAACTGACCTTCTTCATGTCTAAGAGCGATCTTATGTTTCCAGAACTGAAGAGGTTCATATTTGGTTAGAAATAAGAAACCTAGAAGAACATCATCTTCTAAATCATTATATTCAATGAAATCAGTAATAAATGTTTTACCCATGATTTCTATATGGACATCTTGAGCATATCTTCCCATATTAATCTTTTCTCCATTGATGGCATAACTCTGTGGAATGTCTTTTCTTTCTTTCCAAAAATGAGGAGGAATGGCATTGGTTTTTGCCAGTGATCTTGAGGATCCTGTATCCACAAATGCATCAAGGGGAATTTTCTTATAACCAGGGAAGCAGAAATTTACTCTTATGTAATTTCCATGATTTGCTAAAAGTAAAGAGCAAGATCTATCTTTTCCTCTTTGGATGAGGCTATTGCCTTCTTCTTTGTCGAAAGCAGTTGTTCTGTTGAAGAATTTGATCTACTTTGAATAATAGGTCTAGAATTCTCCCACCACCTCCCGCAGGAAAAGATTCCTGATTTCCTTTTGTTTGCATCTTGAAGTAATCTCTTCGATCAAGCAACATCATCTAATAAGATGTCAAACTTTTGAAGATACTTAATAATATCGAGATCCTAACGGTGGAATGAAGCCTTTTGGTGTCTTATTTTATTTTTCTTGTATAGTGGAGACATCTAACGGTGGATTGCATGGTTAGTTGTAAGTATTTTTGTGTAACCAATATATCTTCCTAATTTTTAGTAAGCATGCTTACTTTGTAAGGGGTGTTTGTTGTGAATCGAACAAGGGAAGTTGAAGGATAGTATTTGTATTTAAAAATGCTTTTATTTCATTTTCTTAGTGGATTGTGATAATTATTTTGACTTTTCTTAAATGTAAACACTCGCAAATGATTATTTTGATTGGCAATTTTCTATTATAGATACTACAAAACCATAACAATTGGGCCTATGCATAACTCGTCTTTTCTTTTATTTAATGTTACCATGTGGGTGGTATAGTCACTGCATCTGAATTCCTTTGATGGTAGTTGTAATCCAAATGTATTTGCTCTGTAGAGGGTTTAAGACTAAAAATTCTTCTCAAGGATGTAATTATATAATTACGTTCTATTATTGTCTTGTTATATAAGTATCCAATCCATTATTTGATTGGCTTGTATTTTAGAAGGTGGTGTAATATCCATTTAGAAGTGCAAATATTGTTGTGTAGGATGTTGTTGTAGTATTGTTCTAAGGGTGTGAGGTTGGAGAGGGATGTTTATGGCAGAAGCATTTTTGTGTTAAATTTTGTTTCATTATACTTTTGACTATGACATTATATTGAATATGGTTTAATACTAAAAATGCTTTGGCTGAAATAAAGGATTTCCAATGCAATTATCCATATCATGAATATGATCATGCACATTTGAAGAATGCAAACCAAAATCCATAAATTATTCAAAAGATAGTATTGGAGTCATTTGTCGTTATGACATAGAAAAATTAGAATATTTGTTATTTGCAGTATCAAATATTGATGGTATTTGAATGTAGATTTAAAACATAAAGCAATACAAGTGAAAAAAGGAAGTTGGCATCAATTTGACAATAACATTAACAGTATTACTTTTGCTAGGGTTTGGGAAAATGTTGTCACTCTTGCTAGGGTTGATAACTTGATATTGAAAATTGTACGTTGCACTATACATGATGATGTCATGGATCTAGTTATGAATTGAAATAAGATTTGTGATAGATTTCATATCGTTTGAGTGGGGTTCTTGTTATCTTGAGGTACGATCTGCATGTAGCCAGGTGTCATTCAAAATAAACATTGTAAGTCCACATGGATCTCACAGGAATAAAGTTGGTTACTTAGTTAGTGCAAAATAGGGATAGTAAAAGGCTTTACTATTGACTGTAATGTTTTGAATTTTGATAAGCATTTTCATTTTGCAAGGTGAATAAGGAATGAGATGGTGTTGTAATGTTATTAGGGATACTCTAAATTCGGTGCCTCTAGTTATGTAGTTATAGAGTAACAGATAGATTTTCTTCAAGTTCAAAATGGGTGGAATTGGAAAGAAGTTGATATGGTTTACTTGGCTTCTGAGACAAGTTTTGAATGAGGATGAGGAAACTTGATCAAGATAAATGACTTTACATAAAGTGTGGCCACATAAGTATTTTAATCTTCTTTGCATTGAAAGCTGTCGAGTTTTGATACTCCATTTTGACAGAGGCCGAGAAAGAGGAACTGTGGATTTGAAATTTATTTTGTGCTATTCTAGTGCATTGAAGCTTCCTGTAAAGAGTGGTAGCAACTTCACTATACCTTATATTTTGCATAATAGTAGTTGGTAATGATGATAGGTACAATTTCTATATTTATAACTCTTGTTTCCCCAACATTGTAGGTAAGCTCTATGGATTTTCAAAGTCATTTTAGACTGTTTTGGTGTATAAGATTGAGCGTATTATGCAATATATTTGGTATTAAATGTTTTAACTATTTTCTTGTACTTTACCATAGTACAAAAATCATTTGAAAGTTTTTACTCTTTTTTGTAAAAAAAAATAATGAATTGTTATTACATGTATTCATGAATTTAGTGTTTGGTGAATGTAATTTTGTAATCTCTGAAATAGCAGGCTACAGAGGTACAAACAAAAGTGCTTAGAAATGAGCAAAGAGGAACTTTGGGCATTTTTACTTCCCGGGCATTTTTTCTTCCTAGAGTTTTAGTCCATAGATACTAAGAAAATGAAAATGAAGAAGATGCTTTTTTTTATACAAGTATGAATTTTTTGACTTTATTGATTTGGATTGACCTGTATGTTTTAGTAGAGTGTTGTGTAATTAAAAATGAGGGTTCCTTCAATTGATGATTTTTTTAATTTATTGGAAAGATGTAGATAAAAAGGACATACCTGTAGATAAAGATAACAAACACTTTACTTGTAGTAGAATTTCAGTTGAGATAAACGTCAAAGAATATATTAAAAATTTAGTCAAATATGGCTTTGATGAATATTATAAATTGTTTCGTGGCATGTAAGTTGTATTAAGAAGAGCTAAATCAGAAAATAAGGGATTGAATTAAGGAAACAAAAAAATACAAGAGATACTCCACCAGACTAAATAATAAGAAAAAATCAACAATCAAAATCTCAACCAAACAAAAAACAAGTTGCAAGAGTTGTGTACAAAATTTTCTACAATGGAAGAAGAATGTGATAAAGTATGTAAGTAACAAGAGTATGTAGAAGCTACTCCATAACTTTTTGAGAAGAGAAAATATGAACTTAAAGTATACAAGGTTAATGATTGCATGAATTGCCCAATTTGCTTGGAACCATGGATCAAATCCAAAGAGCATAATGTCTAGTATGTTGTAAATGTAAATGGATTTGAATTACCATTAATTTTATATTATTTTTTGTCTTTTCAAATGCCAAGGCATACAATTTCTCATTATTAATACAATAATACTTTCAATATTTTTTTGAATATTGATAAAATATATTGAGAGAATTACTGAATCATTTTATTAATAATAAACAATTATATGTCTTGATGTTTGAAAATAAAAAAATAAAAAATAAAGGTAATGTTAATTCAAATCCATTTGCATCTACAACATGCCAAACATTAATGTCTCTGTAAATTAAATTCAAGGTTCCAAAAAAATTAGGCGCTTCCACGTAATCATTAACCTTGTAAACCTTAAAACCATATTTTGTCTTCTTAGAAGAATTGTGGAGTAGCTACTAGATACTCTTGTTTCTTACATACTTTATCACATTCTTCTTTCATTGCAACGAATGTTGTACATAGCTCCTACAACTTATTTCTTATCTGGTTAAAATTTTGTTTGCTAAATATTTCTCATTCTTTAATTTTATGGACCTTCTCCTTTGGCTTCTTGTTTCTTCCAAACAACTCCTTATTTTATGATTTAGCTCTACTTAATACGCCTTCCATGTGATGAAACAATTTAAAATAGTCTATCACAATCATATTTCATTAGATTTTTAATATATTTTTTGTGGTTTATTCTACCTAAAATTTTATAGGTAAAACTTTTATCATCTTCATCTACCTACAAGTATGTCCTCTTTAACTACATATTGCCAAGAGACGAAAAAATCATCAATAGAAGGAACCCTCGTTTCTAATTACTTAGCATTACACTAAATAGATCGATTTAAATCAATAAAATTAAAACTTCATACTTATATTAAAAAAATATATCTTCTTTCATTTCTATTTTCTTGGGATCTAGAATCTAAAAATCTAAGAGGTAAGTAAAAATGTCTAAAGTTCCTCTTCGCTCATTTGTAATCACTCCTCTCTACCTCTAAAGCCTACTAGATTACTATTCACCAACTTTAACAATGTTGAATAATTTATGTATTCTCCAAAAGCATCTTTCTCTATTTTAACAAGCTTCCATAATTTGTATAGAAATGCCCAGGAAGTAGAAATGCCCAAAGTTCCTCTTCGCTCATTTTTAAGTACTTTTCTCTATTCTTCTATAGCTTGTTATTTCAAACATTACAAAATTACATTCATCAAACACTAAATTCATGGATGCATGTAATAACAACTCATTAATTTTTTTACACAAAAGAGTAAAAACTCTCAAATGATTGTTGTACTATGGTAAAGTACAAGCCAATAGTTAAAAAATTTAATACCAATTATGTTGCATAATATGCTCAATCTAATCCACCAGAATAGTGCAAAATAACTTTGAAAATCCATAGAGTTTTCCTGCAATGTTGGGGAAATGGGAGTTGTAAATATAGAAATTGTACCTATCCTAGTTGCCAACTACAACTATAAATGTAGGTCCATAGTGGTGGCTTGAAGCTATCATAACATCACTATGAGCTTGGAATCAATTATGTTTGTTGTAAACTGACATGTGTCATTTATACAAATCAAGAGC
>VDFB02120419.1:0-19194 GCA_007258455.2 Sequoia sempervirens | reverse complement strand
TCATTGATCAACACATATGGGATAGACTGTAGCCTATAGTACCTATGTTTTGCCTTATCCAAATCGAGTGGGCATTGACTTGTTTTGAGGAAATGGACCATATCCTTTAACTAGCTTGTTGTTCCGTCATCTTTATCAGCCAAACGAAGTACTAAAGCTATTTCAGATTGTTTTGCATCTAAAATTCCTTCACAACTCAAACTGTTCACAAAGCCCTTTACCCCTCACTAGCCTGGTAACTTCAATGCTTACATCATATTCCATGACTTTGGTTATCCAACCTGCCCTTTTCTCATTCAAATCCTTGCTGAGCAGAAATTCTTTGACACTCGGATGAGCTACTCTTAAATGAATTTTATTGTGTGATAGCAAATTTCTAAATTTTTTAAGACTTTTGACAACAGCAAGGACGTGCTTTTCAACAAAACTATACCTCTGTTCATACTCTGCCAATCCTTTGCTGAAAAAAGCGATTGGCTGTTCCAATCCTTTTGAACTTTGCTGGACCAGCATAACAGATATCACTTCACTACCCCCATAGGCATACAAGCTAAAGTCTTTGCTGAAATCGGGATTCATTAAAGCGGGAGCTGCTGCTAAAGCCTCCTTGATAGCTTGAAAGCTATTCTTTGCTTCCTTAGTCCAGCTAAAAACAGTGTTTTTTTTTAACATGGTTGTCAAAGGTTTCAATAAATCTGCAATATTAGGTAGAAAATGCCTCACAAAATTAATTCTTCCAATGAAAGACTGCAAACCCTTTTTATGATATGGTAAAGGTAGCTCTAAAATAGCTGGTACTCTCTCAGGATCCACTGTGACACCTTGCTTAGAAACGATATACCCCAATAGTTTTCCTTCATGCACAACAAACACACACTTTTTAGGATTGAGAGATACTCCAAACTCCCTGCAGCGTTCGAAAATCTGTCTTAGATGACTTAGGTGATCTACTGCTTTCTTTGAATAAATGGTGATGTCATCCAAATACACTAGGAAAAACTTATACATAAGGTTGTTGAAAGCCATTTCCATTGCCTTTTGGAAGGTTGCACCTGCATTAGAAAGACCAAAAGGCATCTTTCGGTAAGCCATGGTTCCCCACTTAGTTGTAAAATCTGTTTTAAAATAGTCTTCCTCTTTGACAAGAATTTGGTTATATCCTGAATAACCATCCAACAACAAATATCTCTCTAAACTAGAAACATACTGCAAGATCTACTCCATCGAGGGCAATGGGTGACGGTCCTTCAAGGACGCCCTATTTAGATCTCTGAAATCTACACACAATCTCAACTCCCTATTCTTCTTCCTAACTAGGACAAGGTTAGACACCCAACTAGTGTGTTTAATAGGATATATAATACTACTCTCTGTCAGCTTCATAACTTCTTTGTGCATAAGAGGCTCTAGTTTGGGGTTAATTGGTCTTTGTTTTTGTTTGATGGGTTTGGAGTTAGGTTCTAACTCTATAGTATGATGAGCAAGTGCTGGGTTAAAACAGTTTAGATCTTCATATTTCTAGGAAAATATATCACTAAATTCTTGAAATAATTCAATATAAGACTATTTTTCAAAATCTATAACTACTTTTCCAAACTTCAAAGTCTTACTCGGTTCAATCTCCAAATCTGCATAGTGTTCTTGCTGAATTAGCAGGTTGGTTTTATTCTTCTTGGCTTGATCATCTGTATTGAAGATAGATTCCAATGTAACAAGCCCCTTGGGAAACTTGTTAGACTTGAGCTGCACCACCTGATCTTCATAGTTCCCTTTTAGCCTATCTTGATTTGAAGTTGCAAAAACGTCCTCTTTTAGCAGAAACTACAAAATCTGTGCATCACTCTCAAAGACTTGCCAACTTACATTATTGTCAGGAATTGATGGCCTAACAATAATTTTAATATGCTGTTGATCACACCCCCTTTTAATATTGTTAGGAATACCAAACTGTGCCCCTATGGCAGCCAATCTATCAGCATGTTGATTTAGCTTTCTAGGAATTGCAACAATATTGAAAGCAAAAAAATCTTTAATAACATCCCATATTCTATGTTTATATGCCTTCAGAGTATCATTCTTAACAGAAACTAGCCCTCTCACCTGATTCACCACGAGCTCACTATCACCATGAACCTTTAGAGCCTTAACACCTCTCTTTCTCGCCCATTCTAGCCCATTAATTAAGCCTTCATACTCAGTTGTATTGTTGGTGCAAGAAAAACTAAATCTAAAGGTTGCATAGTACTCAACTCCCTCAGGTGACACTAACATCGCACCTCCACCAGCACCATGCTTACTTCTAGATCCGTCAAAAAACATATTCCAGACCTCATTGTGCTGTTCAGAATCAACATCCTCCCTTTTAACCAAATTTGGCATAACCGAACCAGCATCCTGAAACATATAGTCACCCATACCAGCGTCTAATACTAAATCACTTCCAGTGTGATGAGTACTACTTTCAGCCCATTCATCTAAAAGAATATCAGGAATTCCAGTAGTGGATGTATGTGAAATAGGAGCAACATGATCATCTTGGTAAAAAATGACACAATTTGCATTCATAGTACTGGGTGTCTAAGGTTCAATGATATCCTTTGCAAGTGATTCTGACTTTATGTTTACTTTTGTTCCATACCTTGTATGGAAAATCATGTGAGACCAATCGGATGAGAGATAACCTCCTATCTTGGCTGTAAATTCTCTTGATAAGCAAAGGCCAAAATAGGGAGGTAAATCCATTACATATATGTCGTGTGGAATGGAGAAAGTAGGGCAAGCATGTAAGGTCAGACTAGCATTTTTTATGAGGCCTATTGAATTGACAGATGTACCATCTAACTGGACTACTCCCTTTTCTATAGGCTCATATTTTAATCCTAACTGATCAGCTACCCTTTTTGGCATTACAGAACAAGTTGCCCCGCTGTCAACCATACAATTATGTACCAAGTTATTTCCAATGACTAAGGAAACATAGAATGGAGGAGGTCTCACATCCTTACCTTGAACTGTGACATTTGGTTTGCTGTCCATCACTTTCACTTGATCAACATTTGTCATGACTACCTTCTCATGATCACCAACTGCATGTTCTTGCGTATCTTCACCACTCAATACTTTCTTTAACATCTCAGCTTGTCTGGGAATGGATAAAGAATCCCTCATAGTCATTGATACATTCATTCTTTCCATGTTGTCCACAATGCTGTAGGGCATAGCTGAATGCACTTTTTGGTGTATCTTAGCAACAGCCGGATCTTTTTCTTTGTGAGGCTGATTGCTAGTTGGCTGATTTGAAGACTTCTGTGGGATATCAGAATTTTTTGTGAATGATGGTCCTACAGTTGCAAGTTCTTTGTCTTTACCAGCTATTTGATTTGCTTCTAGAGCCCTCTTCTTTGCTCGGGTGATCATTGCAATTGCTGGATCACCATTCACGCCACAAAACTCTTCACTTTGCCAGTTTAGGAATCCAGTCTCATTGGGATGCACATCTCGTTGCTGCTCAGGTACTTCAGTAGATGCATCCAGTTGTGAACTTGTGGCATTTTGAACCATCAGTGCTTGATTGATAATACCATTGGAACATGTTGCTTGATTATGCGCTTGATTACATGGAAAACACCATTCATAATCTGCTGCAAGATTATTCTGAGATGGAACAATATCTCTTATTAGATTTGTTGCATTCATAGGCACTGTATTATGTGTCTGAAATGGCCTCTAGTTAACATTTTGTCGCTGTCCTTGATAATTTCCTTGGTATAGTTGTCTATTTTGCTGATACTGCTGATTAAACCCTTGATTTTGATAAGGCTGATTCGCTCCTTGCTGCTGCTAGTTATACTGTTGAAATGATGGCCTTGGACCTTGGTACTGCTGCTTTTTCATGCTGGTTAGCTCATTTCCCAAAGTCTGCAAAACCATTTCAATCTTTTGCTGGCTGCTTTTAATCTCTTGCAGCTCAGTTGAAGGTCCAGCAGTCTCTATAGTTGGAACAATCGGTATTGCAGCAAGAGGAGGTATATGCAATGGTATATTTGGGTGAATATCTGGAAAATATGGCATAGGGGGCCTAGGAGCTATTTTTCCTGCCTGAATAAGACTATTTTCTGCTCTTATAGCTATAATATAAGCTTGAGGTAATGATTGACCTCCCATGGATTGTATCATCACTGATATATCACTATTGAGACTCTTTAAGTAATACAAAAATGCGTAATCAGCCTATGCGTAATCAGCAGAAGGCCTTACCGTAGCAGGTATCCTATTCCAAGTCTTCTAGAAACGGATGTTGAAATCCATCATTTGCTCTTGAGGGGCTCTTTTAATAGTTGTCAACTGCTCTACCAAAGATAGGTGATCAGACTTCTCTTCAAAAAATTTGGTAAATTCATCACCAAGCTCATGCCATGTTGCAATAGAGGCCACTGGCAAGCTTTTGAACCATTCCAACGCCTTCTTGAAATATGCAGCCAATAACCTTACTACTACGTTCTCTTGCATTACGTGATGCACATTGCACAACGCTGCCACATCTCTTATATGTTCAAACGGCGTTATTTTCCCTTCTCCAGTGAATTCTGGCAATCCCTTTATTGCTGCCAAAGGAATATCATTATGCTGTACTAAATTAAGGGGACTACCCTGATCAAATGGAACAAAAGCAAAGGCTCTTGGTGCAGCCATACTATGAGTCTGTGTTGATATACTTGCTGAAACTGAGCTTGCACTTGTTGGTATAGTACTTGAAAATGATGAAAAAGTACTTGTAATTGTAGTAGAAAAGCTTACACTTGCTATACCAAAATTGCTCTTACCTTTTAGGAAGTTGGAATTCCTAGAAACAACAATAAGTGGCTCTTCTCTAACAGTTGGTGATGCTAAGTGTCTCACAGAAAGTTCACTATGCAATGATCTTCCTCTTCTGACATATACTCTTGGAGGAGTTGTTTTCACTCTTTTTGCATGAGGAGTTCGATCAAGAGTCCTTCCTTTCCTCTTGGGTGATGACAATTGCAAATATTCAAAATACTTTGAACTTCTAGTTTCCACCTTTCTCATATAAACTTTTGCATTGGTCACTTTCCTTCACAACAAAGTCGCCAAATATGCTGAAACTTAACTTCTTCAAAGTTGTAAACCTGCTGTAGCATATCAAAACAGCAAGAACTGATGAAAAAATTATGACTTCTTTTGTCCCACCGGGCGTGCCAAAACTGTTATGCACCAAATTTGCACCCTACTGAAACTTTTAAGCTCAGTAATCTGGCATAACATGGGACTCAAATTCTACATGTGGGATATGCAATACTGAAAATGAGACCTCTGGATTCTAGGCTGGTTCTTGTTGAAAAAAATTTATATTTTTGCTCTTCAAACCTAAAGATTTTAGGGGAAAAAGGGGAAGAAAAGAGATAAAAGAACTTAAGGATTGAAACTAGTTAATGGGTGATACACCAAAATCACTTCCCTTAGCACAAAATGAACCCACAACTATTTATATGATGATGCAATAACTGGTAAAACCCTCAACACATGAATATTTCAAAGGAAGATTTGAGATCAGAATAATACTTAAAGGATGTTAATCACAATAAATACATCTAGAAATTAATACAACCCTTAACCTGTGAAGAGAATTCCTAGTCACAAAGATGCCAAAATGAGACAAACTTAAAAGGTTTCAAATAAGAAACACAGAAAAGAAAAATCAATCACCAATCTGCATACAAATATGACACCACAAATAGATCAAAGATGTTGTATAAAGGCTCTCAAAGGCCCTGAAAATGCATACTCCAAAGTCTGATACAAAGTACAGAGTCCGTTCCACTCCAGAATTTTTTGCATCCTTAAAAAGAAATGAAGAAGAGAATAAATAAGCTCAAAATTTCAACCCTAACCCTAGAAAAAAGGGCCCCACCAAAATAAGGGGGTCGAATTTGGAAAAAAAATCCTAAAAGAAGGATCTCAAACCTATCAACAACCCACCAAAATAGGAAAAAGTCTCCCCAGACCCAGATAGGAACAAAAATCCTCATAAAGAGGACTCAAAAGACTCAAAAAAGGTGTCCCATCAATCAAAAACTCCTCCCCTGAATCCAGCAACCCAAAACCTCTACTTGACACTGACAGTTTGCCACATCTCCAAGATTTAATGCTCCACTAAAGGCTCCACTTGACTAGGTCTTTAAACGAATACATCAAATGGCTTCAACTTGCATTAATGACATTTATTTTTTAGAAGTGATTTATAATTTATCACTTTTAAAAATAAAGTTTCACAGTTTAAAAAAATGCAAGTTGGAATACCATACCTAGCAAGGTTAAATTTAATTCTGCATTTAAATAATATCATTTATGAAAAATGATTAACAAATCATTTTAATAAAGATTTACAGTTTGCTTAAAATGCAAAAATTAAAATAAACTCTAAGCATTATACTTGAAAAAAATAAAAGCCTTAGTCTTTTGGCTTAAGAAGGAATGCATAAAGCTTTAAGAAAAAGCAAATAGGTCAAATTCTTTAGGGTTCGAACCCTAAAAGGAATGTAAAGATTTCATTATCATTTTGTGCTTGAAGGATTCTCTTTGGGTGCCGCCCTACTGTTGAAACCCTAGTCGCGCCATGATTTCTTGTGTATTTTCTCCATTATGAAGGATGCAAGTCTAGTTTTTGGTCGAAACTGCAGTATATGACGTTTTTTTTAAAAACGTAGAGGCATTATGGGCACGATTTTCTGTTTTGATTGATGTTCTTACACTTCTCTGAGACTTTGTTGCGAACTTGGTCACAAAATCTGCATTTGTCTGGGCGCCATTTGATTTTTTGAGCCGCGAACTTGATCAAGAGATTTCTCAAATTCGAATCATGGATATTTTTTATCAGGTATTTCAGATATATAAAACCTTTTCATCTTTTTGTGAATTTCTGAAAGTTTTCTGCATAGTTTGAGGCTACCATGAACATTGCTTATAAATTTGAAACTGGTCTTTAAATCTTTGGATCTATGATACTCCACTTTTGCAAGCTGCGCCATGATGATAAATTTCTGATCTCTGCAAAAAATGTTTTATTCTGAACTCATAAGAGATGAAATACTTAGATTTTATGCGTTCTTAATGAAAATACAGCCACATTTTTCTCCTTTATCTGGGTATTCTGTATCTGTTGATTTTCCTGTTCTAAAAGCA
This sequence comes from Sequoia sempervirens, assembly GCA_007258455.2. Classification (NCBI taxonomy): domain Eukaryota; kingdom Viridiplantae; phylum Streptophyta; class Pinopsida; order Cupressales; family Cupressaceae; genus Sequoia; species Sequoia sempervirens. The sequence goes on along the minus strand of VDFB02120419.1, from coordinate 11,994 downwards.
GGCTTTTTACTTAGACACACTTTCACTCTTTTCACTAGAGTGCATTGATGCATTATCATGTACATAAATTTTCTTTTTTTTCTCCCTTTCCCTGCAATTTTATTTCTGTGCATGATGGATTTGAATATGAACTATTTATCAATGAAAATATAAATTTGTATCATCCCACTTTGTGACTTTTTCCCATTGCCCTTTCTTAACAGTGTTGTCCTTCTTTCACTTTGAGAGGGTGCTTCTTCATCTTGAATCATTTGTCATTGTTTCAAATCTCAAAACTGTCATTTCTGCCATTGTTTCTCTTCTTGTCAAATATGGCAAAATGCATGCCACCATCTCATTTGCATTGTAGTCATGACAGACCTGTCATACTACTTTCTTATGAACATTTGTCTTACATCTCATAGAATTGTATTTTGCTACTGTCCTCATGTATCTATATCTAAAAGAACTCTGCCCTTTGAAACTTGAACTCTTGTGCCATAGCTGTTCACTTGAATGATCCCACCACAGTGCAATTTGTTGCAATTTTATTGTATTTCTGGGCTAAAGTCTGAAAATATGGATCTTTTAAGCAAGATATAGAACCAAACAATATTAAATTGGTTGTACCATCTCAAAGAGAAGTATAAGCAATGACTACAATGTTATTGTTATGAAATTGTTCAAAACTGGGCTTAAACATGCTGAATTGAACACTGCTGCAAACTTGTAAACTCAAAAAAAATAGCATGGTACCTTGCTGTTACAGCTTGACAGTATTTCTGAGAGTTTATTGTGGGTATGTGAGTCTTGTCCTAAAAGCTTACTAGTTGGCCCTGTCACTGATTGATAACGAAGGGGATTACTACCTCATTGATCTGCTATAATAATCTGTGTAATGAGTTTATTTCAATCTGCACCTTAGTATTGTAAGTCATACCATTAACTTCATGTTTACATCAGCCATGTCATAAAAGATGATGCAACTATGTCTTCCATTATTCTTGAATGCTGACTTAAAACAAAATTTGTTGCTTTCTGTTGAAGAACTAATAGAAAATTGCATTGTAGCAAATCTGTCCTGTACGGTGACATGGTTTATGAAAGCATTACAATGCTTAAATACTCTGTTTCTCTTCAATGCAAAGAGGCTTCATACTTTATTTAGATTCAATGTGAAAATATAAAGCAGAGCTGAACAAAGTATTATCGAAATTGATGAGTTCTTCACTCTATTCTTTTGAATTTCCTTGAAATAAAGCTGCTTATATGATTATCCTTTAATTTCAACAGCTCTCTTAATGATTGTTATCAATATTAATGAACTCGCTTACGAAACTTATGGGTATATCCTTTTTGATATGCCGAGCTCAACCCTTGTGGGAGCCCGTTTTACTCCACATATCTGATAAATGTGTAGACACCTAAATTTAATCACTTCCATATGATTAAATTTACTGCCTTTCCGTCTATCGTGTTAATATTAATTTATTAAACCTTTTGTCCCATACCGGTAAAGTATTTAATTTAATAATTAATACTTTTCCTTTCACCTTACTCCTCTTTAAATTAAATAAATACGCTAATTTATTTAATTTAGTCATTTTCCCCCTTTTGATTTAAAATCAATTTAAAATTCCTCACTTTCTCTCTCTTTGTCACATCCTCCATAGCTTTCCCCTAATCTGAATTAATTTAATTAATTCATAATTATGATGTGCATCCTCTTAATCAGAGATTAATGTCACATCCTCCTACATTTGCCACTTGCCTCTAATCTTCCATTAATTAGCCTAATCCAATGTTTGCACAACCTTAACTAAGGTCATTAGCCATTTTTAGCACCACTTTTTGGTCAATTCTTCCATTTTTCCTTTTTGGATATTGACCCCCTTTTCCCATGTGAATTTTTAATTCACATTTATTTGTCCTAGATTCCCCTTCTCTTTATGTGAATTTTTAATTCACATTTCATTCTTCCAAGGCTTCTAGAACCTTGGACTTGTCACAATCTCCACATGTGAACAAGTCCCACCTTTTTAGAGCCCACCTTTTACCCTCTAGATCATCCTAGGAATGTGAATTTTTAATTCACATTTATATCCCCAACCACCTTTCATTTTCCCATGTATATTTTTGAGGAATTCCAAAATTCCTCAAATGTCTCTTTCACTCCCACTTGGGGCCAATAAATCCCTTTTTGTGGAAATCTCCTCACTCCCTAAGATGCATGTCCTTTTTCCACCTCATGTACCTTCTCGACACCTCACCTCCACCTCATATCCCCTTGTCCACTTCACCCTCCACATGTCAAGATGTGAGGGCTTGTGAGTTCTCAACCCACCATAGCCCTTCATCTTGGCCTTGTTGGATCAATCTTGACCATTGAATTCTCTAGAGAATTCAAATTCTCCTATAAATACCCCCTCCTCAAGGGCATTTTCAACACTTTTGGATTTGAACAACTACATGCTGCCCATTTGCTTTCCCAAACACTTAGCCATTTGATAACTACATGCTGCCAAATTACATCCTCAATCCTTTGCCATCATTTAGCCATCTTTGTTAATCATTTGCACATCTAATCTTGCATTTAGTCACTCAAGCAATCATCTAAGGGGCACACAAACCATTCCAAGCAAGGGCCAATCAAAGGGATATCAACAGCAAGGGAGGTAAAATTGTTTGTGTTTCATTTTATTTCATTTTCCTTTTTGTTGTATCACTCTTTTGGCTAATCTTGAGGTGTCCTTGGTATTTTACCATTCTCATTTTTAAGTTGTTTTGCACATTTAGAGTAGGATAAATTCTAAGGTATCACATTTTTGGCACGCCCGGTGGGACCCTCAAACGGGTTCTTACATTTAACCCTTGTTTTAGCTAAGAACTGTGTAGGAAAAGGTCACAGAAAGGCGGAAGCGCCCCTGTTTCTGCTGCAGAAAGGCGGAAGCGCCCTCTGCCTTGCCACAGAAAGGCGGAAGCACCCTCTGGTCTGTTCCAGAAAGGCGGAAGCGCCCCACATCTCAAAGTTTTACTTTCCTCTAACGAGTTTGTTGCAATTAGGGATAAGTTTAAAAGGTTTTTCTAACACGTTTCTTGCAGTGGGAGAGACAATTTTTTTTGTTTTCTAGGAAATCTGATAGGGTTTACTGTAGAAAGGCGGAAGCGCCCTTTAACCTTTTGTTACAGAAAGGCGGAAGCGCCCTTTAACCTTTTGTTATAGAAAGGCGGAAGCGCCCTCTAACCTTTTGTTACAGAAAGGCGGAAGTGCCCCCATTTTGCTACAGAAAGGCGGAATCGCCCCGATTTTTGCTGCAAAAGGGCAGAAGCGCCCCAAAACAGCATAGTTTGGAAGGTAAAATAGTTATTTTTGCTTTGTTTTTGCTCCCGTGTTTTGCTATTTTCAAATAGTAACCCTCTAACATCGTTTTGGCAAGGATAGTGGTGTTTTTTGCTAACGTTTTACAACATATTATGGAAAAATTTGACCAAGGATGAAGAAGAAGATAGCTAACATTTGTTTGAAGGGCCATTTATTTGATCAGATCTGCAAAAAAATAAATTATCCTTGTTGTTTTGGAACATAGTCTAATTAGGGGAGTAAACTTCATTTCTCACTGTGACTGTATGTTCTTGTGTTACCCAAGGGGGCATCAATTTGTTTTCACTTTCCCCTTGCACTTCGTGTGAGCCTGAGGAGTAGTTGGAAATGGTTAGTGTCTTCTTTCTAGTGGGACCTGCTTGGGGATTTCATCACCCCAAGGGACGATTCCAACCATGTGTACCGGCGGGGTATATAAAGGGGGGAGAACAAAAGTTGTACCCCAATCCAGTCACGTCGGAATTGGTGGAGCGTCGAAGCTAGGGTGATACCTAGATAGACGTGAAGAGTTGGTCTGAGCCTTTCAATATCTCGCTGGGGTTCCCAACTCATGCTTGTGACGGGCTGGTGTTCACGGTTGTGCCTCACGTACCGAGAGTATATTGAGGACTCCCTAGAAACCTTGTGCATCCTAGATTAAGACTTTGCCTTGCCATACCCTTAATATTAATCATAGGATTGTGCTTGCTTGAAGTGTTTTCTATGAAAAATTTGTGAAATCTTTGATACTTTGGTCTTACTTTATCATTTTGTGTCCTTGCCATAGCCTTTACCATCAAAATCAAGTTCTATCCCACTGTAGAAAGGCGGAAGCGCCCCTATTTCTACTACAGAAAGGCAGAAGCGCTCCTGATTCTGCTGTAAAAAGGTGAAAGTGCCCTTGATTCTGTTGCAGAAAGGCAGAAGTGCCCCTGATTCTGCTGCAGAAAGGCAAAAGCGCCCCTGATTCTGTTGTAGAAAGGTGGAAACACCCCTGATTTTGCTGTAAACGCCCCTGATTTTGCTGTAAATGCCCCTAATTTTGCTGTCTACGCCCCTGATTTTGCTGTCAACGCCCCTGAAAGCTGTAAATGCCCCTGATTTTGCTGTAAACGCCCCTGATTTTGCTGTCAACGCCCTGAAAGTACCCCATTTGGATTCATTTAGCCTCTAAATCACCACTTAATCGTTCCCAACCATTATCCCATTATCCTAAGTCTCCATTTTGTCATTCTGAGCCTCCCGAAACCTCCATTTTACCCATTTAAACCTCCATTCTATCACTCCAAATTTTCGTTAACCATTATGAATCCCCATTCATTCTCCACCCATCATCTTTAATCCACCCTTTCATCTTAATTTTCTGTTTAAAAGTCCATACCCTCAACTTTACCATTCACACCTCCCAAACACCATCCATAGCCAAACCGTCCTAACCTTGTATTACAAAGTGGTTACCCAAATTGACTATAGCACTTGAAGTTGATTATTAGTCTTTAACGTCAACCCCAATCAATTCACTTCCATCTTGAGGTGAATTCGGTGTTGTAAGTTATCATCCTCGGCCCAATCAATCCATTCTTAGCTTAAGGTGGATTCGGTGCCGTAATCATCCTATTAATCAATCAAAGCTCTAGGGTCACTAAGGGTAATCTCACGTGATCAAGCTTAAGGTCTCTCTCTCACATCTTTCATACCCATCCAATAGTCCTAATCCAAATCCATTCTAATCCAATCCTAATCCAAATCCAATCAAATCCAATCTAATCAAATCCAATCCAAATCCAATCCAATCCAATCCTAATCCAAATCCAATCGAAATCCAATCAAATTCAAATCATATCAATCAAATCCAATCCAATCAAATCCAAATCTAATCCAATCCAATCCAAATCAAACTCAAGTCAATCCAATCCAATCCATCCAATCCAATCCAATCCTAATCCAAATCCAATCAAAATCCAATCAAATTCAAATCATATCCAATCAAATCCAATCCAATCAAAATCCAAATCTAATCCAATCCAATCCAAATCAAACTCAAGTCAATCCAACTCAAATCGAAATCCAATCCTAATCCAATCAAATCCAAATCCAATCCAATCCAATCCAAATTCAAATCTAACCTAATCCAGCTCAAATCCAAACCCCATCCAAATCATACCCTATCCAATCATAATCAAATCATTTGACAAAGTCATTACTCTACTCATCCCACATTTGCATGCCCGTTCAGACCCGTTCACAGAAAAAGAAAATGGCCGACCATCAAGCTCCAAATTCCCAATCAAACAACCCTCACGATCCCAAAAGCACCTCGACAGATCCTAACAAGGGTACCAACATTACTCATGATCCCCATAATGGTACTTCATCACACTCCAACACTGAGAATCAGAATAACTCGCCACATGGAGAAGAGAGTATGGTTAATCAACCTGAACTCACACTTGAGGAACATTTTAGTAATCCCGCCAACGTACAAATGACTGACTGTTTTCTTGACAAACATGGGGAGGAAATATTGGCCCACCTAATTGAGAAGGGCATCAAGCCCCCCTCCAATGTTGACTTATCCAAATATAGGGGTGCCCCATCTAATGTACTCCAAGAGGCCCAAAATGCACCCGAAGGTTCATACTTCTCCAATGTTCCTCCAATCGAGGGTTGGCATCAACCCGAATTTGGAAATTCCGTTCTTTATCAGGTTAATTATCCCCCGTACACTTCAACCTCAGCTGTAGGTAGATCTCAAGTGCCTGATCCCAATAATCTTTTTGCTTACGGTATGCCACCAAGTGTTCCACAACCTCCTCCATTGGCGTTAACAACACCTCTCCCTTCCAACCAACCTCCAGTCAACATTGGGGGCACCTCCTTTGCCACATCGCTTCCACCCCCTGGGACCACCAATATACCACCTAAACCGGTTCACCAATCCACCATTTTGCCTCAATTACTTCCACAAGGCACACCCCAGCTGAACATTCCGAGCAGTACCCAACAACCCCCTCTACAAAATACGCCTACGCTCCCCCTACCATCTCATCCACAACAACCCATACACAATGCATTGGCCTCTTCACAACAACCATCCTATCGATCACAAGGCAATCCATCTCAACCTGCTGCCCAGACCATATCTCCCTTTCTTGCGTCCCTTTTGCGCCCAAAGGCTCAACCACAACACAATATCCCACTTCAGTCCATACAACATCCAACATCACAACAACAACCTCCCCAACACTACTACTACAACAACCAACAACAATTTCCCCAACAACCGCTTTACACGACCTCCCAACCATCACAACAATACCCTCAATACCAACAAACCAATATGCAACGTCCTATCCAAGTTCCTCAACAACCTACCCCACACGTTAACCAAACAAATTCATATTATGCCCCACAACAACAACTCCCATATCAACAAAATCCCCCATCTTACTAGCAAGTCACGTCATCATCCAATCATCCAAACCCGCATTTCAACAATCCGACACCCTTTCAACAAGATCCCTCATCTTTCTATCATCAATATCCCCCAAACCCACCACCAGCTAGCTCAAATTTGTTGGAAATCAAAGCCGCACTTAAGGATCTTCAAGCTGGGGCTACAAAACAATCATTCAAATTTGAAGATATATGCCCATATCCGTTTGATCCCTCCATCTCATTGGTCCCATTTCCTAAACATTTCGAGATTCCAAAATTTGACAAATACAAGGGAGACAAAGACCCTAAGGCTCACTTGCAGGAATTTTATGCATAGTGTCAAGAAGTCATGTACAGTGATAACTATCTCTTACGCTTGTTCCCACGAAGCCTAGCAAGCCATGCCCTAGATTGGTTCATGACTCTCGAAAAGGGGTCTATAAAAACTTTTGCAGACTTATCAGAGCAGTTTGTATCCTACTTCTCTTTCAATTTGCAGAAGGATACTGACACCTTAGATCTCCTAAAAGAGAAACAATGGGATGGAGAAACCTTTACCAGCTACCTCCAACGGTGGTGTGCATTAGCCAGTCGAATGAAAAATCCTTTGAAAGAGAAAGACATGGTCACCCTTTTCGTGGAAAATTCTCATCCTGACATGGCCCACAATTTTAGACTACACTGTGTCACCACCTTCGCCGAGATAGTGGAAAAAGGACCTATCCTTGAACGTGCCCTTATTGCCAAAGGACACATCAAAATACACAGTCATGATAAAGAAAGGTCATTTGGAGATAAACTACGATTCTGGAATAAGAACAAAAATGCGGTGAATGATGGAGTGACAGACACCAAACATGTCCAAGTGGCTAATGCATCCCAAAGGCAACAGTAATCTCTACCCAATGCCATATCGGTACCCCAGGGGGCACCTCGCCCCCCTCAACAGTCAAACCAAAGAAATCAGGGGAACACCAAACGTCAATATGACCAATTGGGTGAACCCTTAAGTGTGGTTTTTAATAAATTGTTACAAATCAATTACCCCATCACATACCCTGTCACCAAACCATTCGACGAGTCCAAACCCAAGCCGGCATGGTTTAAAGAAAATGAGTATTGTGATTTTCATAAAATCAAGGGACACTCCTTGAATAAGTGTCAGGGTTTAAAAAATTATGTCCAAGATCTCATTGATCGAGGAGATATCAAGGTTGACCCTAGTCAACCTTCGTCGTCCAATGCTCAACTGCAAATCTATCAAAACGCCTTCCCAAACCATAGTCAAGGTCCTAGCACCTCCAATAGTAATCCCCAAAATAACAGCACAAATAATGTGAATTATAAAAATGTGCCCTTCAATTATGAAGGTGTTATTCATTACATTGAGCAGGTGGAACCTCGAGTATCCATGATACACGTTAAAGCCAAAGACCCTCAATGTGCTGTGACTACACGACGAGCCCGCATCACCGTCCCTGCAGCCTCTCCACCCATCCAACCCACTCCTGTAAACTCTCAATATAACATCCTTGATCATCTAAGGAAGACCCCCGCTCATATATCTATTCTGGATTTGCTTAAGTCTTCCCCGGTACATCAAGAGATCCTCAATAGAGCCTTGCAGGAAACCCATGTACCAAATGACATCGACCCCACACAATTCCAAGCTTTGGTGGGACACTTGGCTTTGTCTCATCACCTCCATTTCAACCAAGATGATATTCCCAATATCGACATCAACCACAACCGCCCCCTACATATCGAAGCCATAGTCGCCTGCCATAAAATAAAAAGGGTCTTGGTAGATAATGGCTCTGCCCTCAATTTATGTACTTTGAAATTCATAAAACAGGTAGGGTATACTCAAGTGGACCTAAGCAACCAGATAATTACAATCAAAGCTTATGACAATGCAAAGAGAAATTCAGAAGGAATCATCAGTCTTCCTATCCAAGTGGGACCTGTGCTCCAATATACTACCTATCATGTCCTTGATCTGGACTTACTGTATAATCTCCTCCTTGGCCGCCCATGGCTCCATGCTATGCAAGCCGTCCCATCCACGTACCTTCAATGCCTCAAATTCCCAGTCAATAGACACGAGATCACCATCTATGCCGACCCCCAACTGTTCGAATATTGTCGAGCTTTAGAAGTGTCTTTTCTCCATTTGCATTATTGTCCTGGGGTCAAAATGGGGGCATCCCAGTTGTCATCCTCCAATCCATCATCTACTGTGATCACCACTCCATCCTCTGCCACTAATCCTTCAGTCACTAGAGTCCAGATCATTGACAAAGGGTGCGGTGAGTATGAAATGCATACGGCTCTCAATGTCGCCACCATGCCACCATCACCACATGAGTACGGTCAACCTTCACAAGCTACACAAAAGGAAGACAAGATCATCACCTTCAGTGGTAAAAACATTCCTACTACCACCTTCAGATCTTTGAATGTCAAGGTCAATGCACCAGAGGAAGACATAAGTCAATGGGTCTACCGAGAAGAGCCCGAACCAGAAACTCCCCTAAAGAAATATTTTCAGGAAAAGTACCCTTGGCCAACAAAGTTCGTGGAAAAACATAACTATCAAGGTAGAGGCCTAGGTAAAGAGGAACAAGGGCGGTTGCAACCCATTGATACACCACAGTCACCAAAGAAAGTAGGCATCGGGTATGACATAAAATAGAAAAGCACCGCAACATCATCCAATACTTCTAATAGTGTCACCATGGACGATGGCTCATTGGCAGACATACCCGAGGAGGAATCTATCATACATGCATACGATGATGTCGATCATACCGACCTGTCATCCATGTTCGAATGCTTATCCGTCTGCACCATTAGCCTGTCCCTTCGTCACCCTGAACTCATTGATTGGGACCTTCATAACACCACACCTGTCAGTATGTCTGCGGACATGTACGTCAACCTTATGGGATTGGGGGAGGATGAACACTCCAGTCGCAAAAACAAAAATAAGAAAAGTAAAAAGAGGTCATCTAGTGAAAACCTCCCTGAGGCACTTCCTGACCTAGAAAAAATAAAAATAAAGGACGCATCTGAAGGCGAAAACCTCAAAGAGGCGCCGAAAGATGGAGATGTTCATCTTCCCCTTATGGGAACTCAGCTATCTGCCAGATCATCTATCTTGATTGAGGAGATGCAAGAAGTTAATTTGGGAACTGTTGAAAGTCCGAAGATCACCTATGTAGCCAAGTCACTCTCCGAACAAGAGTATCCGATCTTTATGCAGCTACTTCGAGAAGGAATCATCAACTTTGCCTGGTCATATTCAGACATGCCAGGCTTAGACCCTGCTTTAGTGGTTCATCACTTAGACATTCGCCCAGACGCCAAGCCAATCAAGCAAAAACTCCGCAAGATGCATCCGCAAGTCGCATTGTTAGTTAAGAAGGAATTGGAGAAGTTACTAGACGCGGGTTTTATCAGACCTATTGACTACTCTGAATGGATCTCCAATATAGTTCCAGTGGCCAAACCCAACGGTGACATTCGGGTCTGCATGGATTTTAGGGATCTTAACAAAGCCTGCCCCAAAGACGATTTCACCCTTCCCAACATCGACATGTTGGTCGACCTAACAACAGGACATGAGATGTTATCCCTTATGGATGGCTTCTCCGGTTATAACCAGATCTGAATTGCACCTGAAGACCAACACAAAACTGCCTTCACAACTCCTTGGGGCACCTTCTGTTACAATGTTATGCCCTTCGGTCTCAAAAATGTAGGGGCAACGTATCAGAGAGCCATGACAGTTATCTTCCATGACCTCATCCATATCATCATGGAAGACTATGTTGATGACCTATTAGGGAAGTCCAAAACACGAGCAGAACATCCGGCCATCCTGAAGAATATATTTGAGCGGTTAGAACATTATAAGTTGCGGCTAAACCCAAAAAAGTGTGTCTTTGGAGTCACGTCAGGGAAATTGCTGGGTTTCATAGTCTCTCGCAGAGGTATTGAAGTTGATCCTGCCAAGGTAAAGGCTATCCTAGATATTCCACCTCCACGCAATCTAAAATAGTTAAGGAGCCTCCAGGGAAAGATGTAGTCTATCCGTCGGTTCATAGCCCAGCTCGCAGATAAATGTCAGCCATTTACCCATCTTTTGAAGAAAGATTCCACCTTTCGATGGACCCCACAGTGTCAAATGGGTTTTGACAAAATCAAGGAATATTTAGCTCATCCACCGATTCTGATGCCGCCTATTCCAGGAAAGCCCCTCCTGCTTTATATCTCTGCTACCTCAGTCGCACTAGGGGCATTATTGGCGCAGCATGATGAGTCACTCAAGGAAAGGGAAATCTACTATATCATCCGAACACTAGTCGGCTATGAGTTAAATTACTCCCCTATGGAAAAAGATTGTCGTTCCGAAGGTCTTCAAGCATTAATGCAAACTCGCCATGCTCGTACCAATGCCACTGCGCTAATCGCTAAATTCGGATCCCTTGAAGTATCATATCTAGAACCATTTGACTGGCCGCATGGCCAAATGGGTCATGCTCCTCGAATTTGACATAGAGTATGTAGAGCGCAGTTATCAAAGGACAAGTTATTGCTGATTAATTGGCTGAAGCACCACTAGTAGATGCCTACCCAATAGACACTGCATTCCCGGATGAAGGAATCTGCACAGTAACAGAAGCACCAACTTGGACATTATACTTTGATGGCTCATACACTCACAGTGGATCTGGGGCAGGAATTATATTAGTCACCCCTCAAGGTGACTACATCCCAAAATCATTCAGGATAGCGTTTCCCTGCACCAACAATATGGCAGAATATGAAGCTCTCCTCACTGGCCTTAGAATTGCAAAACAGTGGCACATTACCCATTTGAAAGTCTTTGGGGATTCCTTGCTGGTTATCAGACAAGTTAATGATGAATTCCTCACAAAAGATGACAAACTGTTACCCTATAAATGCATGGTGGATGATTTCAAGAAATATTTCACCTCCATACAGTTTGACCAAATCCCTCGGGTGCAGAATAAAGCAGCAAATGCCATGGCCACTATTGGTTCTTTGATTGACATGCCCAAGGATCGAACAGAGTGTGAGTTTCTTGTCGAGCAACTTTTAATCCCTGCATATGATGTTCCGGAGACTGACATGGTGTGCGATATTGTAGGTCCCGCCTCCCCGTGGTACCAAGATATATATACTTACCT
>VDFB02120418.1:0-12152 GCA_007258455.2 Sequoia sempervirens | reverse complement strand
TGAAGGATGTAAACTTGCAAAAGGCATTGTGGCTATATGCACACAAGTTGTAGGTAGTGACATGAGCATTTATCAAATGCAAATATTTTAGAATAAGAAAACAAAATCACTCTTTTAAATTTATTGTAGCAAATTGTACACACTAACTACAAGCTAATATAAACTACTAACAAAATTGTTTAGGTTGTTACATGAGCTATGAGTAGGTTACAAAATTGTAATATGTTGCAAAAACTATATGTAGATGACTAGCATTGTAACTATGATAAAAATAGATATTTAAAAACTTGTGGTAATTCTTTAACATTCTCAAATAAGTAAAATATTTCAACTAATAAATACTTAGTTGATCACACACAAGATAGATAATTAACATGAATTATTCTATTCAAATCATAATTAGAAAATAAACCATAAAACATAAAGGTTTATCAACTATGATGTAGAAACAAAAATATCAAAAATATCAACCACAATTCCTAGGAAGGCCCCCTTGATCCATGCAATGACTAATTTACTACAAAACTCCCTTTTGAACATGATGATTATATTGTATCATCCTTCAAAATATCTTACACTACTTTATTTTATGTGCTATTATATAACTATTACCTAATTTCTTCATGTCATTTCTTCTTAATAACATATTTTCAAAACTTACATGGCTCAAGGTTTACAATTGTCCACCAATATAGGGAGTTGTTTTGGATTGCAACCACTCCTCAATATTGTGGTGAATCAAAGTATTATCAGTTGCAACAACAAGAGAATATAGATAACTATCTTTGCCTTATGGCCATTTAATACCATAAAAATATAAAAACTAATTATAACAAAGAAGACAATTTCTAACTATGAGCATCCATGTTTTACAAATGAAATCCATGTTGTAACCATGGGCTACATGAAGTCTCTTCTCTTCACCTTTGTTGATGTTCTACATAATCTATTTTCTCAACATAATAACAAAATTTATTATAAATAAAATATAATAATTATTTTCCTCTTATTTTACCTAAAAACTAAATTAAATATCACTTACTTTTATTTAATCATATGCAATAGAAATATTAAAAAGCACAAATGTAACCATTATGGTATACAAAAAGGCTAGAATATCGATAAAGTGGACATAGATGAGCCTCATCATAGAGAATGGAGAAATCTTTGAATGAAATAAGAAGGTATGGTCCTCCTAAAGAACTAAAGATTCTTAAAATTATTGATAAAGAACCACAAAAAAACCATCTACTCAATCTACTTAGGCTCAAGGATCTCCTACCTAATGTCCTCCTCCTATTCAATCTCCTCCTATCATGCAATCCCCTCAAGTTCAATCTCTTCTTCCTACTCAACAAACACCCCCTCTCATTGTACCTTATCCACCATCTTCATCAAGCAACCAAGAAACAAGGACTTTGAAAGGGATCAGTGTTTCTTAAATTGTACAAGATGTTTATTTGTCTATAACTCCATCTCTTGTCTCTCATCTAAGCTAATATTGAGGGAAGTCTTCATATTTTGAGAGAATTGCTTCTACCCCTCCAAGGCAACCTTTTGTCTCTTCTGAGAGAACACCTTCTCCACCTCCACCAGGAAAACCTACACCTTCACCTAGAAGATACCCTCCAATAAAATACCTTCCTCCTCTAAAGAATCCTTCTCCACCTCCTAGTTCTTCAAAGGTTTAGAAAGTTCAATTTCAAGTTGAATAAGAAAATTTACAATTATAGAAAGATTCCTAATAACAAAAATAAAATGGGAATCAACAATTCTAGGATCACGGGTCTTCTCAACAAAAAGTAGTAGATGATAATACACCCCAATAGTTTAATCAAAAAATCCAAAGTAAAAAGAGAATATTTCATCCATTGATTGATGATTTTACTAAACTCCCATCCATGGTTGTCAAACCACCTCCTCCCAAAATGGATCAAGTTTCACTATAACCAATGATACACAAGGGTCCCAAAAATCTCATGGTGTTGCTCCATTGAAAGATGCGATAGAAATTTTGTATACAATCAACAAATTATATAATTACAATTATTGGATTATGGAATCCAGAAGGAAGGAGCCCAAATTTCCAAGGCTTTAATCAATTGAATGCTAAATAAAATGAAAAATAGCTTATCTTCATATATTAAAAATATAATAGTTCCTTTGGATTCCTCTGCTACAAAATTAAGTGCATCATATCATCAACAAAATCATAGTTATCAAAGGCCAATGAAGTTAGAAATATTGTAACTACTACAAGAACATGGAGTAATAAATTAATGTCATTGGATTACAAGGCAATTGATGGGATGGTAACAATTAGAAATAAATTAAAAAGAAAGGAAGGGGCTATGAAGATCTTAGAAGAAGGGGTTAATCAGTAATTAATGGAGATAGGAAATGATTTACCTAAAGTTCTAGAGTTGTTTGATAAATATATTATTATAATTTGGTGAATGGGAGGGAATCATGTATAGAATATGCTTAGAAAATTGTGATTTTGATAAGATATTCTAAAATATTGCAAGAATAGATTTTGGGTATCATTAGTATAATACAAAAATTCATTGAAAGAGAAATTATTTTTCAAAGTAGATAGGATGTTTGATAATTGATGCACAAAGAGGATTTAATTTAGTCTACATTTTGAAGGAAAATTTTGATGATATGTTGAAGGCTAAGTAAGTCACTAAGTATGGTTAAACTTGATTCTTCTTTGATTACTAGACAAATAATGAAAAAGGTTGATCAATTCATTTTGGATATTTTTTGTAGTTAACCATTTACTTTGTTCATTCAAATGGTCTTACTGTTAATGTGATCAAAGTTGCAATGGATAAATTTTAGACTTATAAGCAAAGGCTATTAGTTAAAGGGTCTAATTAATGTGTAACTAAATATTTTAGTTTTGTAATATTAGGATGTACAAGTGAAAGGTCCAAAATTACTCTTTACATCCTTTGTAAGTTGTCTCATGCATCTTTTGAAAAGAGTGACTCTTTTTCCTCCTATCTGAAAAGTGCTTATATATACTTAGTTCAAACTCATTATTAAGGGTTGAATTTTTTTGAAAATATTGAGAATGACTGGATATGTTGAAATGGTACAAACTCATTGAAATATGAATTGGAATACAATAAACCACATTTTTCTCTACTCTTTTTTGGGTTTTCATATTTTCATGTTTTCAAACTCTAATTTAATTTTCTTTCATCTCAAGTCCATACATTTAATTCAATGGATGTTGATGAATTTGGTGTGTGATTTAAGACACTTTCACTTTGCACCTATTAAGATTTCTTATGTGCTAATTTTGATCACAACAATTAAAGGAAAATTTATCTTTCACGTATGATTGACTGCTTCAAAGCTTGCACTATCTTATATTTTGATTGTGGTTACCTAGTATAGAAGAGATTAGTTTTGCTACTTAATTTGTTCATTCAAAGAATTATGTGTAGGAGGAATAAAAATGAGTTTATATTTTTATTCTTTCTCTAACCCTTTTCTTCTCACTCCTTTTTTTATTTTTTATCATGGTGTTAGCTTAGATTTTAATGATAAATTTTAAATCATATAAGGAAATACATTAAAATTAAATAAACTTATGGGGTTAATTTATGTGATTTTTTATCTTCTACTCACATTTTCAAGGTTTTAAATAAATTGAAAACATATGCTAGCTAATAGTGAACATTCTCACTAAGTAAGTTTCTTTTCATGATTAATTTTCCTAATATTCAAGTAGCCCCTTGTAAACAAACCAACTAAAGTCCATCTCCAATTGAGAGATCATGGTAAGATTTTGGTATTATTAAATTATTTTATTGATATTTAAAGAAAAAATTATTGATGGTATCCACCTTTCAAGAATGGAAATGACCTTTTCCATCTCACCTCATAGATTACACAACTTGCAAGTACATTGGTGTGTTAAAACCCGCATCAACATGAGTGATTGATATTTTTTCTACAAAGTGAGGAAGGGAGTGTAATGTAGCATCTACAATGGATCCCCATATGATGGGTGGTATTAGAGGGATAAGTGAACCTATAAAATTTAATGCTAGAAAGAACCTTGGTGTTTATTGAGAAGCCACTAAAAGATTGGCTTGTAGGTGTGGACATCTAAATTTGGACACTTAATTTATCCAAATTCATCCCCTTTCGTCTTATTTTCGTTAATTAAGTAATACTGCTATTATTTAATTAATATCTTTAATTCTGCCAAATCCCTAAGGTATTTAATCAATAATACCTTATCTCTTTAATCCTCCTTCCATCAATTGAATTAAATAAATATTCATTTATTTAATTCCCTCATGTCACATCCTCCATCATTTTTATCTTATCTTAATCCTTCTTCTAATCCCATCATTAGGATGTGCACATGCCTAATCCTTGATTAGGATGTGTCACATCCTCCAACTTTTGCAAGTTGGCCTCTAATCTCTCTTAGCCACCTAACCCTCCTCTAATCCTTCATTACTCTTCCCCATGTGATCTTTGACTTGTCACATCAAGTCACATGTGAAATCTAACTCTCTTCTAATCTTCATTAATCAGTCTAATCAAGTGCTTGCACAATCCTAATCACTTAATTGAGTCAACCTTATTAAAGGCTTTCTCCTTTTGGACAAGGCACTCCACTTCCCCATGTGAATTTTTAATTCACCTTTTAATCCCCCAAGGCACCCAAAAGGAATTTTTAATTCCTTCATTTCTTCCCAAATGTCCTCTATTTATTCTTTATTCTTTCCCATCTCCCCATGAGAATATTTGAGGAATTTTTAATTCCTCACATGTCCTCTCACCCACATGGGGACAAGGACCTCCTTTATGAGGAGATCTTGTCCAATCCCAAGGTACTTTGTACCCCCCTCCATGTCATGTCCTATCCTTCCACCTCATGTCCACTTCACCTTTCAGGGCTACATCACATGCCACATGTCAAGATGTGAGGGCTTGTGAGTTCTCAACTCACCTTAGCCCTACATCTTGATCTTTGGTGGCTCAATCTTGGCCATCCATTTCCCTTAGGAATTCTTAAAATTCCTATAAATACCCCCTCTTTTCTCTCATTTTGGGAGAGAGATCATTTTGCTAGCCAAACTCTTGCAGTTTTGTTTCTCAACCTACACTTAGCCATTTTCTTGTTTTCATCCACTTGCACTCATCCTCACAACATCACTTAGCTTGCATCTTGTGCCATCCAAGGAGCATACACATCAAATATCGAAGGGCCAACCAAAGGATCGATTCGACGCAAGGTATAGAGTTCCATTTTGTTGCTTTTTATCTTGTGTTGTTTCCAACTTAGGCTAATCTTGAGGTGTAGGTTGTTTTGGTGTTTTTTTGCACTCTTTTACTTGTTGCTTATTTTCTAACGCTCACATTCAACCTATCACATTTCTGGCACGCCCGGTGGGACCCACAACGGGTCTATTTCTTTCATGTTTTGCTATTTTTGCATTTTCAAGGTCCGTGTTACGAGTGGCAGACTCGCCCCGACAGAAAGTGGCGGATCTGCCCCCGGGCGTATGCACCGCCCTGGGCCGAGGGCGGATATGTCTGAAGAGCGCATGGACTGCCTTGCGTAAAGGGCGACATGTCCTATCGCAAAGCATGGACTCGCCCTCCTACGTTGGCGGACTTGTCCCCGACAGAGTGGCTTGACCCCCGCTTCCGGGAGGGCGTAATTTTCTCAAGTAGCTATGGATCTGGTCTCTAATGCAGTTGGGCGACTGTCTCCGGACAGAGTGGCGGACTCGTCCTCAGAGTGGCACTGGGTCTCCTTTGAAGGTAAAATTTCAAGTTTTTGCCGATTGTCTTTTGGTAAATTAGGCACATAGTTTAATTAAAGGGGTCAATAAACCTTGTTTGGCGTGTTTGTGGAAGGCTATTTGACGTATCCAATCCCCTTGCGCCATTTGGCAATCCTGGGTGATGAGAAATCGTAGCTTTCCAAGTCCTTTGAGTCACCCCTTTTTCATTTTCTTAGTGGGACCTGCTTGGGGATTTCATCACCCCAAGGGACGATTCCAACCACGCGCACTGGGCGGGTATATATAAAGGGGTGGAGAGCAAAAGTTGTACCCTCAATCCAAATCACGCGGTAATTGGCTAAGGCCTGGATGACGGAAGAGTTGGTCCCAGCCTTTAGTATCTCGCTAAGGTTCCCGACTCACGCTTGTAACGGGTTGGTGTTCACAGTTTGGGCCTCACGTACCGGGTGTATATCGAGGACTCCTTAGCAACCATGTTCATCCTAGAGTAGAAAACTTTGTTGGCCATACCCGTTTCTACTAAATCTTAGGGTTGTGTTGTCTGAATTGTCTTTCTCGTGCAAAACCAGTCATTTTTAGTCTAGCCAAATCTGTTTATCAGTGTTTGCTATATTTTGGGTCCTTTGCCTTACCCATCCATCAAAAAATCAAGCTTAGACTTATCCTTTGGCGGACCTGTCCCTGTGCTGTGGTGGACCTGTCCTAGTGCAGTGGCGGACCTGTCCCTGTGCTTTGGCGGACCTGTCCTAGTGCAGTGGCGGACCTGTCCCTGTGCTGTGGCGGACCTATCCTAGTGCAAAGGGCGGACTCCGTCTCAGGAAAGTTGTGGCGACCAGCCCTAGTGCAAAGGGCGGATCTGCCCCTTTATGTCAGTATGGGATTCGCCCTAGTGCAGTGGCGGACCTGTCCTTCTGCTGTGGCGGACCTATCCTTCTGCTCTTTCTTCCCAAGGCCGCCATTTTCACACTATTTATCCGATTGACTCCGTTCAAAGGCAGTTCTCATTTTTTCGTGCTCTTTCCGATGATATATACCACTTTATACTTTTGAGAAGTTGGCCGGGGCACCTTTTTCTTCACCATCTGCCTCCTCGAGGGGGGTATACCCTACCATTCTCTCAGTTTACTCGTTCCGAGTAAACATTCATCCATTTAGCACATCCTTTCATCATTCTGAACTCTCGTTCTGTCATTTCGCTCATCCGTTTACTCGTTCTGAGTAAACTTTCATTCATTTAACATATCCTTTCATCATTATGAACTCTCGTTCTGTCATTCTGATCATCCGTTTACTCGTTCTGAGTAAACTCTCATCCATTTAACACATCCTTTCATCATTTCAAACTTTGGTTCCATCATTTCGATCATCCGCTTACTCATTCCGAGTAAACTCTCATCCATTTCACATATCCTTTCATCATTCTGAACTCTCGTTCTATCATTCCAATCATCCGTTTACTCGTTCTGAGTAAACATTCATCCATTTCTAACATATCCTTTTCATCATTCAACTCGCCTAATATTCCGATTATCCGCGGCCTGCTCCGGTAAACTCTCATCCATTTAACATATCCATCATTCCCCGGAACTCCCGCTCAAATATTCTCATCATCCGCTTACTCGCCTTATAAACTCTCATCCATTCAATATATCCTTTCATCATTCTCAACTTTGTCTTACTCATTCGATCATCCGCTTACTCGTTCGAAAACGCTCATCTATTTCACACGATCCTTTCACTAGCCTCGCCAACTCGCTCTAACATTCGACTATTCGCTACTTGCCCGAAAACGCTCATCTATTTCACACATTCTCTACATCATTCAACTCGCTCTATTCGATCATCCGCATTTGTTCCGGAAAAACATTCATCCATTCAACACATCCTTTCATCATTCAACTTTGTCTCTACTTATTCATCATCCGCTTACTCGTCTGAAAGTAAACGCTCATCTATTTCACGCGATCCTTTCATCACTTCGAACTCGCCAGCTTCCACCATTCCGATCATCCCCGCTACTTGTTTCCGAAAGTAAACATCCATCTATTTCTACGATCCTTTCATCATTTCAACCTCGCTTCACCATTCGATCATTCATTTTGCCCCGGAAAACTATTTCACACATCCTCTCATCATTCGGAACTCTGGTTCTATCATTCTGATCATCTGTTTACTCATTTTGAGTAAACATTCATACATTTCACACATCCTTTCATCATTTCGAACTCTCGTTCTGTCATTTCGATCATCCGTTTACTCGTTCCAAGTAAACATTCATCCATTCAACACATCCTTTCATCATTCCGAACTCTCGTTCTGTCATTCCGATCATCTGTTTACTCGTTCCGAGTAAACATTCATACATTTCACACCTCCTTTCATCATTCCAAACCCTCGTTCTATCGTTCTGATCATTCGTTTACTCATTCTGAGTAATCGTTCATCCGTCCCGATCAACCGTTTGCTCATTTTGAGTATTTGTTCATCCATTCATCTCATCCATTTCTCCAATCAAATCATCACTTTCCCCATCCAAATCCCCTGGACTTCGTCTCGAGTTATTATCCAAATTGACCGAAGTGTCGGATCTGATCGTCATCATTAAGATCCTCTTAGGATTGTCATCCATCCTAAGTTAATCATCATCGTCGGCCCAATCAATCCATTTTCAATCTCAAAGTGGATTCGGTGCCGCAATCATCCATGTATCCTTTAATCTGATCAATCAGTATCCTAAGTCATCTAAGATAATCTCTAAACAGGATTTTAAGTCTCTTTCATCATCCATCAATCGATCTTATCAATCAATCATCGATCGATCTTATCCAATCCAATCCAATCCAATCCAATCCAATCACATCCCTAACCAATCACCTTCGACCCAATCAATCTACTTCCATCTCGAGGCAGATTTGGTGTCGTAATCATCCTTTGATAATCCAATCCAATTGTCAAAATCATTCCCATCGTATCATCCAATCATCCTAATCTGAGCTTTAATCCAATCCTGATCTAAGCTTGTCCTAAATCCTGATTTGAGCTTTAGTCCATTTCCATCCAAAATCTTTTGTCCATCCTCTTTATCCTTTCATCATCATGAACTCTTATCCTCCATCAATAGTGGTCAAGGGAAACCCTAATTACGTCGACGATGATAATGAAAGTCTTGTCGATCAAGAGGTATACGACATAGATCCCCTTGACACTATCATTGCTAGTAAGCTTTCTCCACCCACATTCCAAAATCCAATCACCCCATCGAGTTATCCCATCATGTCTTCATCTATGCCTAATCACACCTTCTTATGCTACCTTTGACAGCAAAAGGATGTCCATCATAACATCATATCCTTTCATCTACATCAATCCTCTTTATCCAACACCCGCATCCTCTTATCCTAGTCTGCCATCACAATACCCTCATCCTAATCCCCCATCCACATCCTCTTATCTCAATCCTTCATCCACATATACCCACTACCCCAATCTCCCATACCAATCTACTCAGCCTAATCCTACATTCACACCTTCCTATCCTAGTCAAACACACCCATCAACTTACCCTAATCCAACATCTGCATCTCCCTATATTAATCCAACACCTGCATCTTCCCATCCTAATCCACCACCCCAATACCTTTATTACAACACGCCACCCATATCTTCTACCAACGATCCACCATCCATGTCATCCTATCCTAACCCCCCATGCCCATATCCTTACCTTAATCCTCCATCCAGTCTTAATCTTCCATCTAATCCTAGTCCACTAATCCATAAACCTTCATCCACTCCCGCCTCGCCATCTCAGCCTAGCGTATTCAAGTTTCTCCAAGGACTTATAACAAAGGAAATATCCCCCACTCCACACATTGCAATCGTGGAACCATGCTATCCCAACCCATCCATGGTCAGTAGTGACGCAGGACTCCTTTCTCCATCCAACACCTATCATTGATGATACCATCACACATCCCCTAACCACCGAGTCCCAGCCTCCTACCATCATATCCACTGAATCCATTGAGTCCCCATCTCCTACCATCACATCCTCTGAATCCACTGAGTCCCCATCTCCCACCATCACATCTACCAAATCCATTGAACACCCATCTCCTACTCCGAGAGCCGTCGAACCTATCAACGACATCCAATCCACTTCTTCCACTTCTAGTATCCATTCCCAAGAATATTTTGAATCCTCCATCCTTCCATCTTCCCCACTTGAAGAGTCCCCCATGATCATTATCATGCCTCCCGCACACGATGAGTCATTCCAAGAGCCTAATCCAAAGCATGCCAACATATCCCCTCCTCTAGATCAAGATCCTCCCATCCCATCTAGTCTACTGCAAGATCACAGTCCCCCATCCATTCCATCCCATGATCCTCTTGACATTCAAGATTCTACTGCTCCATCTTTGTCTCCATTGCATGAGCCTGCTACCACAAAATCATATCCTATCATATCCCCTACTCCCTCTCCTAATATCACCCATCCAAATGCTGCTATCCCATCATCCCCTTCTCAAGATCCCCCATCATCGCCTAAACATACTATCCCCACACCGCTTGCATATCCCCTTGGTACTCTCACATTCTTCCATGGTGACCTCCTTGCAAAAGAAAAACACAGTGTATATACCACCCATCATCCCCCACCTAATAATGGACTCGCATCATGTTTTCAGAATAACAAAAATCCTATCATGGATCGAATGCTCAAGAACATGAACTATCAAGGAAAAGGTCTAGGCCTTCACAAGCAAGGTATTCTAGAGCCCATCCAAGTCAAAGAACAAATCTACATGCAAGGTCTTGGATCTATTCCCCAAGACTCACAATCTAAACACGTTGGTACAACCTCTAGAAATCCTCAACGAGCCTTTTCCAAAAGAAATGTCGGCTCTTCCCATCGCTCCACCAGATCATATGTTGCCATCCCTCCTCCTCTATCGTATCACCTCAAAACAACCATCCATATTCCTCCTTCATCTACTCCATCCATTTTGGGTCCTTACATCCCTCCATCCACAATCTCCCATCCTTCATCTACTGCATCCATCTTGGGTTTTTATGTCCCTCCACCCACTCTATCCATCTTGGGTCTGTATATCCCAAGATCACCTCCTCCATCTCATTCGCTCATCCATCCAACACCTATCCATGTCATCCGTCATAAATATCCCTCTCGCATGTCCCATAATCAGGATCAACAAAGGCACATACCTGCACAACCGCCATCTACACATAATCCTCATCATCCTACCTCCATTGCTCCACACATCATCCATCTCTCACACCCATATGCTTCCATTGCGGTTAGTAATGTATCACTTTGATGCCGAGGAAAAATGCATCAATCTAAACACCCACATGAATTCAACGCCTCATGTCCCTCTAAAAGACATGGTAAAGAAAAAAGAAAAAACAAAAAATCCCAAATCAAAATCAAATCTATGCTCTCAAGAAAGAGCCAGTAAAGCAAAGATCAAAAACCATGTGGATCCCAAAGAAAAAGATGCAATGCCATCAAATGAAAAATTTGTAAGAACATCCAAAGTTGCTAATCCAAAAGCTAATTATCCCCACCTTTCATCTCCTAAGTCTGTTTTGGGTCCCTATGCCCTGAAATTCACTATTCCATCTCCTCCATTATCCCCACATTCTCCATCCATTAGTCCCCTTATCTTTTCACATCCATCACCACATGTGCCAATGTTGGTCCTGAACTCATCTCCCCATCATGTATCCACCCCATCATTCTATCCATACCATTTCCAACATCCCACCCATTATCCCCTGTATCTTCCCCATCAAATCCCTCTCATTCATCCTCTAGCATAATCCATTTATCCTAAGGTTGTATCAACATCCAACAATCGGTTCGAACATGAGCTCTTAATACCTCGTATGGAACTTGGTGCTTGAGTCCTTCATCCATAATCGCATGTCTTCTAAATCCACTTATTCAGCCCCTATCCTTATCCATCTCCTTTCGCATGCTATTCAAAAAGTCCAAAAATCCAAAAATAAAAGTCAAAAATAAAAATCAAAAACCAAAAAATAAAATAGTAAAGAGAAATAATCCATCCAATGGTGAAAACTTGGAAAACAAGCACCTTGGATAAGTACCATGATGAAAACCTGGCAAACAGGCGTCATGCATAAATCCCATCTGCACTTGGGGGCAACTTCCTGATTTGCATTCCCTCCATCCGCTATGCTTCCTGCTACGCTTTCGTCTATGCACCCATCTTCTTCCTATACGTCACCTTCATTCATCCCCTCCATCCACCCTATCGAGCTTGCACATCCTGTTTGGCATATCTCATTTATCCCAATCCTTCCATCCTCCTTGTGATC